>CM062817.1:1578759610-1579021447 GCA_031772625.1 Pinus tabuliformis
GACGAGTACTGAGACTAGGTAGCATATGTTAATGAAATGCATTATGATTTCCATTCTCTATTTTTACAGTTCACCAACAATCTCTATATAGAGTAGTTTCGGTTATACACAGGTTATTAATCATTCATGCTAACCACTGTCTCACTGTTCCTCCGTCGAGGGGGGGGTTGCACCCGACTACAGTCGGTGCTCCTCTTTTCAAATTTGGAGGTTTAAACCCTCGTTCCAATGCCATTTCACAGCATTCATTTCGGTTAACTGTCATAGTGTTCACTATTGTTTGGTTTCACATGTAACTATTCGTTACCTCGCTAATAAGGTTGGGTCGAGACTGTTACATAGTAACGAGTCCTCGGTTAATGCTTCCTTATACCCGTATTCAATCTTGTTTAATATTTTCTGTATAACTTTCTTTACTGGGGTACTAACCCAGACCCTGTCCATTATATGACAGTATGTCCTTAATTTAAAGTTTACACTTGTACATTATGCTAATCATTGTGACAGTATCTAGGAAAAATAAACAGACTTTTTCCTATTCAACTACTGTAACTTCAATGCACATTTATTTTCAATCAGGGACTTCACAGTTTGGAACTGTACCTGATTACCAGTGTCAGGAATGGTTTTTCAAACAAAACAAGTCACCTGAGCTTTAATTCTGCTCGTCCACCCAGCCATGAGATCCATCCCTCAGACGGAATTCTCCCCCCGAGCCATCCTGCAGGCCTCCAGCCCTCAACAGGATTGGTGCACTCTCTGTGCCTGGTTATCTGGTCCTAACCAGACTTAACCACCTTTCTCTTTTCTTTTCTTTTCCTGTTCTTGGAAAAAGAATTTCTTCTGTCTGTCCTCACAGCACAGAACCCCCTCCCTCAGTCAGGACTTTTCCTGTTTTGGAGGGTAGTTTCCATCAGTTATCACAACTGATCTCTTTCTTTAAGATTCACCTCTTAGAGTTTGCCAGCATTTCAAGAAATATTTAAATTACTTAAATAAAGGAAATAGTTTGTCACAGTTTTGTTTAAAACATAACAACAACTGTATTACTGTCTTTTACCACAGTAAACTTTCACATTTACATATCCTGGGTTCATTACACTACCACATTTAATATGCGCACATAATCTTTTGTGATATATATATATACATAAACAAGAAAAGAAATACTCATGAGCATGACATCCCACATATCGCCTTTACATCGAGGTGCCACACACTTCCTTAACCCATCAAGAGATTGCTCCAATTTCTCAATTAAGGATATCGGTGTAAAGGATGTCTTTGGCCTTTCTTCCTTCGAAGGTTTCAACTTAGGCTCAAGTTTTGTGGGCAGAACCTGAGGGAACACCAGAACTGCAAAAGAACATTCTTCAAAGCTCCTAGAACATTTCTAAGCTCCCATTGGAGCTCTCGCTGAAATGGGAACATTTCTATATAGTCCCGAAGCTCTTGAGAGCACTGGAACCACTCGAAAGGGTTTACTAACTCTTGGGAGTGGTTCCTATGTAACAGAGGGCTATAGTAAACCAAAGGAGGAGCGAGAACATGAATTAGAAATAAATTAAATTAAGTCACTTGGATACATAGTTCAGTGTTATAATCATTACACCATGGAAGGGAAGGTTAGTCCTCGGTCCTAGCCAGGAAATGGAAGACCTGGCGATAGTTCCTAAACTATCCAGGACAAGAGAGTACAAATCTATGAATGTAGTATCATATACTAAAATCAAAAGAATAGGAGTACCAATGTTCATTCACAAAAGAAAGTACATGATTATTAAATATAAATAGTCATCCCTGCATTCATATAAAAAGAATGCAAGTTTAAGTGTCTCAACAAAAAACAATAAACCAGAGGGGAACAATACCAATAAATTTCTTTCAAGAATAGACAAAAAGGAAAACAAGACCAAAAAAATATGTTCTACCAAGTTTTTCCAAGAAACTGTATCAACATTCTCATAAAATAAACTCATGTATAAATTCCCATATACACATTATTGATAAAACTAAGAGTAATCTTCATAACTTAAATAATATATGTCTTAGCATAGTTCCTCCTCCTACATGGGGTTTGAATGGATAATCAAGTGAGCAACACAAAGCAACCGAGAGGGTGTGCTCTTAGGGGAGATGGGTTCAACAAAATTTATATAACATAAATTTTGAGAAACCCAAAAATTTCCCTATAGAGTTTTCTTTAGTGGAAAACGAAAAATCATAGATTTACAAACTTCTTCCAATCTAGATTTTGAGAGAGATGAATTCACACCTAAAACCATGTAGTGACAACACATAAGAATCTGTCAAAAGGTAATTAAACAAATTACCCTACACAACCGAGACCCTGACATATGTGTATCATACAATGAGAGCAGAGTGAGTAAACTTAGATTAAATTTGTGCATTCTCTCTAAAAAAGTAAGAACCTGTTGTTCTATACAACAATGCCCCCAGTTTAATTTTTTCTTAATATTATTCTAACATGCTAGATAGGAAATAGGGTCACTTTAATTTGTAAAAATAAATAAAAACTTTACATAGAAATAAATTTCTTTGTTTCCTGCTTTTTAAATAAAAAGTGCTTCAAAAACCATTCTAAAAAAATAAACATCGCAAATCGCATTCACTTAAGGCTAAGGTACATTCAAACCAAATATCCACGATGCAATGCAAAAGTCTTAATCGTAGAGCTTCTTAAAACAATCCATTGAAAAACATGCGATATGATAAAAGTATCGCATATCGCATATTGCAGATTCCAAAGAATATGTTTTCATGGTCCATTGAAACTTTGTGCTGCGATATGATTCTCGCATTCCACATACCTCGAAAGCCAAAGGATGCTAGCCGTAAAAACTTGTGATGTGATATACATCGATCACATATCGCAATCCCATTGGAAACAAGTGATACTTGTCTCAGGGACACGCTATGCGATGTTAAAATATAATAAAGTGGTCCAATATTAATAAAGGGAAAACATGATTTGGGCGAGTTAAATGAGGAATTTCCCAACTCTATATGTCAGGTCATCACTTATCGCAATCGAGGAAATTCAAAAGACTCTTGGAACATGGCACTTATAACTCACGACTTGTGATATGCGATCACTCCTTAAATATTAAAATAATATATTGAAATTGCTCATCACAAAATCAGAAAGTTTATGGCACACATTCTAATAAGACCTTTGGAAATCTGCGTTGTGATCTATTGATTGAGCATTAAAGTTTCACGTTTTTGGTTATGGCAAAACATTAAAAAATAGTTATGAATACGATCCTTCAAGATTTTATCCTTTGTGTTAATATTAATTTATAATATGAAATATTTTGCATCAAATGCTCCTGCTCTAATTTTCGTTTGTACTTCTTTCAACACTACCTTTACAAGCATTAGCTTCTCTGAAAGTTTTAGCCTATCACTATCCTCTGTTTTAGTTTTGCAGTTTGAATCTAGAAGTATGTAGGCAACCAAATTGTCAAAGAAAGCTCAAAAGGCGAAAGTTCCCCCTGCAATGGTGGAAGGATTGGAAAAAACTGTGTTGATATCGGATACTACATGTCAATATTGTGGGAGAATTTCATGGGAAGGCATATATGATATGTTAGAAATGTAAAATACAAAGGTAACAGAAGGACATGAAACACCTGATGGACCTATAGAGTCAGAAAACAAACTTGGTGATTTAGCCCACACTTTTCTTCATCGAATAGCGGCTTGCCCAAATGTTTTGCCATATAATGACATGGTAAAATGGGTAATTGAAACCATCAATATAACGGACAGGATGCTCTTAACAACTGACAAAAGAATGTTTGGACCCTTCAAGCCTGGATACTTTAAGAAAATGTATCATTTGCCAGAGCCTCAGAAGTACTACAATAAATCATTCCTTGAATCTTTCTTGAAAGAAAATCAAATAGAGTTGGATCCCATCAAATAATGGAGGAACTTCCCCAACAAACGCAAGCACGAATCATTTTGTATGTATTCTATGGACTCCCTAGTGTCTCCATATTGTTATGTTGTCGCAATGATGTGTAGACTGTTTGGAAGCACTAATCCTGCTAAGCTTTTCATTGAAATGGTTCCATTAATAGAAGCAACATTGAAATCTTTGTGATGGATTGGGCTAATATCCTATCGGATAAACTGGCCATCCAAATACTTGATTATAGGAAAAATAGGTATGTTTTCACCCCAGTTGTTCCCCCATTTTATATCAGTGCCTACATAATGGATACCATTTATTTCAATTCTCATTTTCCCATAATGGGATGGAAGTGGACTATCCAGGATCCAACCCTTACACATGTTTACCATAAATACCTATGGAAGACCTAATATAAAAACCATTTCTACAAAATTTGTCATGGCTTCATCCTACCGATTCATAAGGTCATTTTTAATACACCAGCTCCTCAGCTGTCCGAGGAGGTTAGTATTGATTTAACTCCAATTGATAGTTTGTTTGGGGAAGAAATATTCACATACATTAGGGTTTTTAGTAGCATTACTCACCCGCATGTCCTTCTACTTTATGTATAAGAAAAAACTATTGGCTAGGGAAATAGCTTATTAGATAGTTGAGAAAGGGATTACGAAAAATTTCAAAGATGCCAAGAAACAATTATGGCCTCCCTTTCCTGTTCACTGTGGCATCTATTCATTGCATGACTATAAACATGCCCAACATGAAGCCGAGAAAAGAAAGGGTTTGAACCTAGCTGTTATTCCCAAAAGACAGTATGACCCGAATAAAGTTTCTTTTAATTTTATTACTCTGGTAAAGATTAATTTTTTTTTCATGAGGATGATGAATTCCATGACTTATTTACATCAGCAGGGACATTCACACAAGTGAGTCACCTCAAAAAAATCAATCTTTAATGAGCAAAAATAGACTAATTCATCCAATACAAGACACAAAGGCTTCATACAGTACCATTGGACTTATTGAATATTAAACCAGTCATCCAACAAACAGAGCAAATCACAGAGAAGGATATAGAGAAAAGTTTCGGTGGAGCTGAGACAAGTGACAAGGAAAGTGAACGGTTAGGCATAGATTTCAACATTGATCTGATGTTGATCAAAGAATGGGAATAGTTTGATCAACACATCAATGGTCAAAGTGATGCCCAAAATGTTATCACACCATAATCTCCCTTAAGACAACAACCCATGATTCATGATCCTGTGATTGAAAAGCCATCCAGTATGGACTCAGCTCTAAAGAAAATTGAGATAATCCCTAAGTATCCTTCACAATATATTACACTGAGGATAGACGATATTCCACCTTTGGATGTGTTTTATATCCCTAATCATAGAGCTATAGTCAAAAGGAAAAGGAAAAAGAGAAGGATAGACTAAGCATCAACAACAATTCCTAAGGATAAATCCATGAATGTCATCTGGAAAGAATAAGAAGTCAATCCTGAGCACTTGACCAAATTATATTTCTTTGCGGGAGTGTATACAACTACCATGATAGATAAAGAAACCAAAGTTAATCAATTGGTCAAGGAAAAAGATCATAAGATTAAAAAACTTGAGGAACAGTTAAGGGTGGAAAAATAGAGGATTGATCAGCAGGTTATTGAAAGACAACAACGACTATCTCAAGAGTTCGAACAGCTAAAACTGGCACATCATGAAGAGATGAAATCTAAGGATGAACAAATAAAGCAACTACAACTCTTAATCAATAAATTGAAGGATAATCCCAAAGTTGAAGAGTTTATAAAGTAAGCCTTACAAATAAATAATTTCTTATCTCAACAACTAACCCAACTCTGCCAAAAGGTATCTCTCATTTATCCACTATGTATCAAAACCAACACACTAATAGACCAAGAAGTCAATTCCAGGCTGGAATTCGAGGATGCAGATGAAAAAATCACAGGTTAGATCTCTTGGCAAAACACAAAAAAGAGAAGGGCTGCTAACTTGCCAATAATTAAAGAATCTCATAAGGAGATATTATTTTCAAAATGGGAGACACAACTAATCAATGTAGAAAGAGCTACCTCAAGGGCTAGGCAATGATGAATAATATCGCTGGGATAATAAATGATAACTTACATAGTGCCAATTTAGTTTTTCAGTGTTCCTCGGAAAATCTTCCAAAAGCAAAAGTATTGGAAAAACCATGAAAGTAAGATTTGAATACCAGGGAGGAGCAATTGAAAAAATTAAAAAGACTCAATTGGGATACACATTGGTTCTATTTAGTCAAACCACATAGCCAACAAAAGACAATCAAATTTCTTGCTGATGCAACAGATCACATGATTCCAGAACGCTCAGATGCAATATACAGAGGTCAGTTGCATGCTAGGATGAGTCATCCGCCACAGATCCAAACTGTGCTTGAGATTTTTTAGTTAAAGCCGCAGGAGGAATAATAGATGAAATGCATCTTTTCAAAAGTTATCACAATTCTATTTTTAACATGAAATCCAATTTTTTGCGAAAGGTTGTTCCAACCACCCAAAGCACTTTTTACAAACAATTTGTTTTAATTTTTTCTATAAAGACCCTTTCATGTCATTTTAGAAAGGGTCCTAAAATTGTATTAAATTAGATTGAACAAGATATCATTTTTGCACTTCTTAGTTTACTTTTGTAGAAGACAGGGATCAAGGTTCACACTTGTTTTAAAGGGAATTCAAGCGCACTTGCATTTCTATATCTTTTTGAAGTTTTCAGAATAAGAAAAGTGAACCAGACTATTACTTCTGTAAGAGAATTCAAATACATATGGTACTTTTTATCAATGTCATTTGTTTCATGTTATGCAATTAAACAGTCTTTCGATTCGATATTGTTGTTATATATGAATGTTTGTCCAATTCTACATTATATCACTTTTGAATAAGCTGGAATTGATATTCTACACATATGCTGACAATTGATGTTATTATGATATGTGATATGTTCTGTATCACTTTGTTTAAAGTGATCATCATTCATGCTTAAATTTCTGTACCCAAGTGATTGATCTTCATTAGCATTTGATTACAAGAAATTATTATAAATCGCATTGATATTGATTTACTTGGGTTCTATATAGATCTATATGTATACCTTCATAAGTTTATTGTCCCAAATCATCTAACATTTTGTTATATATATTAAACACCAATTCATCAAAACACATTCTATTGGGAAACTGGTCCCATACTATCCAGTCAAAGCCACCATACCAAATGGGAAAGGAACTGCATAAAGGGTAGGACCGGGTGGTTATCCCCAATGTTGGTGCAATGATTTTTGAGCCATCAACAAAACCCATATGTTAATGCCACTGACCTAGCATATTGAATGGGAGGAACCCTACGGAAGAAAGCCCTCCTGTAATATGAAATGATCCAGGTGGGCTATTACAACCAATACCTTCGACAGAGGAAATGGAAAGAAAATCCCAAAGTCCATGTAATGTAATACCTATACGGTGATCACAAAACAAATAGAAAACCCACAGTTGGTCTAGAGGAAACTTAGTTGAATACCTACACTGAGAATATGATGTTTAAAAAGGAAACCAATGAATATTGCAACATAATTCGCCACAGTAAGAAACAAGTAAACACTAAAGGAGAGTTATTGGTTACCTATGTAGCTGGAGCGCTACCATAACTAGGATAGAATATCCAGAAGAGAGACAAGGGTTTTCGAGTTGAGTAAAAACCTTCGAGCCTTATTGAACTAGAAAACCCTCGTCGAAGCCAAGAGACGAAACCACCACAGCTTAGCAAGCAAATGGAACTTGTGTGTGGGGAAAGAGAGGGTTAGTTTCTCTCTAACCACCACAAACAAACTACACCATCCCATGGGCTAGATCCGGAGAATCATTAATGAACATATGGACAACAAGGGAAAGCTACCAAATGTACAGTCGGATGCTGCATCTAGAGGATTATAGACATGTAATAACTCTGATGGAAAAAGGATAACACAAGAAATATGCTACACATGATAATGAATATGTATATTAAATACTTTGATAAGATTTTTGTCCTAATTTGGATTAAAGTTATGAATGATTAACACCTTCAGATAACGTGATATAATCAATTAAAGAAGAGTAAAAGGCCATTAAATTTCAGTGGCGTTATAATACAATAGGACATTATATAACAAGATTAAATGACACAATTGTAATTATAATGAAAATGTTGAATTAAGTCATTTCTCGTTTGATGTCTTTTCTTAAAATTATGGCTATTATCATACATTGAAAAGTGAAATATACATATATGTACGTCTATAAGTGTGTGAGGAACACACGACAATGAACAAATACAACACATTATGTTGTCTTAACATTTCTTAAGGAATGGATGGTGGGTTCAAGTAAAAATTTTATTAGAAATGAATAGATATCTTAGTAAGATATGGCACCTAGTTTTAGCCAAATTTAAAATTGAGAAAGGATAATGTTGATGGCACATTAGCATAAGTAGTATTTATGCATGTTGACATGGAAACAAGAATGTGCCACTACTTAACGCTATTTCCAGATAAATAACTCAATTACGACTCTGATGGATACAAATGGAGTTTGGTTAAATTATTGACTAGAACTATTTCTTACAAATACCATGTCAAGATAACCATACCAAGGTAATGTATTGAGAAATATTGTTGCAAGACTTGTTGATTTTAAGAATGATATATTATTTCACGTAGTGCTCTTAAGTCACCGTAGTGATTCTATTAGCACTACTATGTGCTTTTCAAAAGAAATAAGAACAAAAGTAAAGGAGGGAACTTGTTAAAAAAAACTAATTGAATTAGATTAGTTTGATTAAGACTTCTACGTGAAATGGTAAGTAGTAAGTGGATAAATAATATGGATGAAATTTTGTCCCTTAAGCAGAATAAAAAAATGCGTCATAAAAATGAATATTGCAAACACATTGAGTTAAGAACAATTATTTGCAAAAAAATATAAATATATCCTTGGGAATACATAGAAGAAAATTATGTAGAACAATTATGCATCACCTGCAAGCGACAGGGAAAAAAGCCAAAAACTGAATGTAGGCTTCGTGGTGGACTTGGTATTGCGTCAAATTCCAAATAATTCAATTACTAGATAAAAAGGGTGTAATCCAAGGTGAACATAATTAAGCTACTTGTAGAGGTAGACATCCTTATATTAAAGGAAAATAATAGAAGCCATCCTAACCATTACTTGTGTCAAACTAATATGCATAAATATTTCAATGAAGATAAAGGCGTGGTAGTGCTAATTAGCACAATTTCTCATCAAAGACAAGAATGATTGAATTCCAAGCATATTATTATTGATTTGCAAGTAGCACAAACAAAGTTGATACCTTTGTGGACTCAAATTTGTAGTAGAACTATTTGGAGTAGTATTGTTGATTGGTGAAATAATTGAGTAAATAAAAGAATTTACAATGATGTGGTTATAATGATGGTAGTAACTTATAATGAGTGTAGGTTATTAACTCTTGCCAGATTGTGATGTGTGCTAATGATCTTTGATGGGTATATAAATAGGAACTGATAATGTAGTAATCAAGATCGAAACAATATATGTATATATGATATTAAATAAGATTTGATGAGAAACTAATGACCATAAGGGTCATAAATGTAAGACAAACTAGAAAGGATGACCATAATGAAACCTCAGTGTGTTCTTATTTGCAACAAATGATGCATAGAACAAGTAGTTACCATGTGCAGTACAACGGAGGTACTTCAATCGAGAAAGATTACATGTAAACATTGGAATAAAGATTTTGAATGTGTAAGAAAATTCTAGTCTGTGTTAAATGCTAGGAAACACTGAGGATGATGTCTCACTAAAAAGGGGGAAGATTTAACACCCCTAGTGAAAAGAAAATAGCTATACTACTTTACTTTAGTAATTCTATGAATGGTAGGAAATTTAATATTTTACTATTTACCGAGGTTAAAAGAATGTGGTTTTAATTGTGGGATGAGAAGGCAAAAAAATATAAATGGACATATATGAATGTACGTTTGATTTTATTACAAATCCATAATGTCCTTTCCTTGTTATGAAAGAGGATTGGGAAGCATTGTTACAGAAAGCCTACTCCAGGTAGCTGGAAAGTTATGGGCAAGGTAGTTACCTACCCAAACTCCTCCATTGGAAATAAAAAATTCCAAGAGAAGGCCAAGAGGGTATTGTGTGAACCTGAGGCAGGAGGAGGAAATGGATATAGAAATCAGACTCTTGAGTTGGTTGGCCAGTGGAGTCTATCTGATGTTTTAAAGATCAAACTTGTAGTTTGAGGTTAAGTTTGTTTAGGATTAGATATCCTAAACAAAAGTTTGATAAACTATTGAGTAAGCTACCTTGGTGTGAATCAAGCTTGGGGGGAGGTTCAATGAAAATACTCGCCTCAAGGCCGCAGGGAGCATTATTTTCCCAACAGTTGCAGTCATAGAGAATTTGGTACAAAAAGAGATAAGTATTACTCCTAACCCTGTGTTGTATTTGATTATGAATGTGGAGATTTATTATTTGAAATGATGCTTGATGGAATAAAAATGAGATCTAGAAACTTTATTAATCTCATAGAGGACAGTAACCTCTAAGGGAGGGTATAAAATGTGTACTCAAAAGGAACATATTTGTGTGATAATAGCTTCACTAGGAAAGAAGGTTGTTATGTGACAAATTACATTTAGTTCAGGGTTATAGTAAACCAACCGAGGAACTAGAACATGAATTGGACATAAATTAAATTAAGTCACTTGGATACACAATTTAGTGTCAAAATTTTTGAGCATGGAAGGGAAGTTTAGTACTCGCTCTTAACTAGGTAATGGGATACCTAGTGATAATCCCTAAACTATCCATGGCAAGAGAGTACAAATTTGTGAATGTAGTATTATATTGTAAAATAAAAAGGAAAGGAGTACATGTGTTCATTCAAAAAATGAAGTATATGGTTATTAAATACAAACAATAAATATAAATAGTCATCCTTGTATTCATATAAAAAAAATGCAAGTTTAAGTGTTTCAACACAAAACAATAAAACGAAAGGGAAAAACACCAATAAATTTTTTCCAAGAATACACAATAAAGAAAACAAGAACGAGAAAAATGTTCTACCAAGTTTTTACAAGAAACATATCACCATTCTGATCAAGGAAACTCATGTAGAAATTCCCATTTACACATTATTGACATAATTAATAGTAATCTTCATAACTAAAATAAATATTTGTCTGAGAAAATTTCCTCCTCCTACAGGGGGTTTGAACATATAACCAAACAAGAGACACAAAGCAACCCAGAGGGTGTGCTCTTACGAGAGATTGCCTCAACAAAATTTATAAAATAAAAACTGTGAAAAACCCAAAAATTTCCCTATTGGCCTTTATTTACTCGAAAAGGAGAAATCACAAATTTATGAAATTTTTCCCATCTAGATTATGAGAGATGAATTCACACCTGAAACCATATAGTGAGTGTAGATAACAATCTGTGAAAATGTAATTAAACCAACTTCCTAGCACAACCCAGAGCAAGACTATAATGTACCCCTTTGGACCTACCCTGAAATAATAGCTATTGAATACCAACAAGATAATGAATCATATTTCACAATATTTAGATTAGCCCTTAAATTTAATCTCAACTTGGAGAAAGGGAACGAATCATGACATGCAACCATCAAAACTCTGAAATATCTCTTGCAAGCATTAATTTAAGTTTACTGTAACTAACATGGTTGCACCTTATGATCATAGTTAAATACACATAGTCAATATGTTATTGGCCAACCTTTCATTCACATGCATAACTAGATGGAATTAGCCTAAGTGGAGGTAGTCTTATTGACATGAAAACACAAATAGTTGAACCATTGGTCACACAATGAGAAGAATTAGTTCCACAATTCTTCTGCTTACATAAGCAATTACCAATTTAGGAAATTATAAGCATACTATGTTCCTTTGTTAAATGCAAGATGCCACATATATTTATATAAGATCTCATCATAACAAAGTTAGTATTTACAACTACATATTATGCTTCCACTATTAACTCTGCTCTTGAAGGTAGAAGGAGTCACATGTATAAAAATACAATCATTCTCATAAGAAAAACAAAAACCCGGGTAATCTATTTATGAACAATTGTCACAGGAAAATTCGACCATGAATGGGTACTAGAACTATTACCCACTGAATATGCTTCTATAGTTAACTTCACATTGGAATGCAATATGCATAAGAAAATCCATCATTCCCATAATAGAGATAAATCAAACGATATGTATAATATATGAGCTAAATAATTTAACCTCATAAAAATTAAGGATTAACATAAAACACATACCATGCAAATGAATCTCATCGAAGTAGAGGGAACACCAATAAATATATTAATAAATAAGCTTATGTAATTCACTCAAACATTCTCAGGGCAATGAAACTGAAGAACTCTTCTCACAAACAAACTAGAACTATAAGAGAGAGAGAGTAAGAATCATCATACAAAATATTCCACAAATGTGATACCAACTTAAACATCAATTGGAGGGAGGAGCACCACCACCCAACCATGAATCACTGATCCCCCTGAGCCAATTTTCCTGGCAAGGATATATCTATGCACAGCATTTGAATGTGGGGATTAATATTATTGTCATATCATGTTACAATAACCAGATACTAGTTTTGAGAGGGATGTAACATGGTCTTGAACTTTTCTTGTTTACCCATGAACCCATTAATCACCATCCTTCCCTAGTTTCAATTAGTTTTTATATATTACACCAAGATGTTTGGAGAAGAAAGAAGCTTTAGCTCTGTGTTTATTAAATGGGATTGGTATCTACTGATTTGATTCTTTTAATTCTTGGTTGGTTCATATATTTAAATTTAAATTTATTATTACTCACATTAATATATACAAACCTATTTGTGAGGGTTGGAGGCACAAATAATTCAGCTTGATGATATTTGATCTACAGGTGTTGGTGAATTCACTTCTTCTCAGGTGAATTTGTATATATTTTTTTAATCTAGCGAAAGATACACCGAAGTTATGAGATTTAAAATCCCTATTGCCGTATTTGTGTTGCAAGGGTTTTCATTGAATTATTATTTTGGGTCTAACTTTAATGTAAATCTAGCTATTGTGTTTTCAACCATTCCATTCAAATGTATCATTTTCAGTTTAATAAGATTTGTGACTGCTTTATAAAGAGCTTTTATTAAATTTGTTTTGAGAAATTTTGATATAATTTCAGTTGTGATATTAATTTGGATGTATTTTTATTTTAACTATTAAATTCCAAATTGTATTGTAATTATAAATGAAATAAAATTAATCAAAACTACAAGTTATTGATATTTTCTTTTAATTTTAATTGTTTTATTGTTTTTCTTAACCAAATTGTTTTTAACAGCTAGTATCTTTATTGCCATTTTTATTGTGAATCTTTAAAGGGTGCTAGCTCAATGAAAGAGAGCCTGATTTATAAGTAGGGGGTTGGTGGTTCGATTCCACTGTGTCCTAATATGAATTAATCAATGATAATCTAGTTTATTTTTAATTAAATACTTTTAATATTGATTTATTTCAATGGTGTGCTACTTTTCTGGATTTATTATTTTATATTGTCTCTAAAGAGACAAAAATGATGTTGTATTATCTATTTTTTTTATTGTATCTAGAGAGACAATAGTTAGGATCAAATACATTGTCTCTTTAAATACAATATGCCTTTAATCCCAAATATTGTCTCTAGAAAGACAAAAATGAAATTGTGTTTGGAGAGACGAATGAAATTGTCTCAGGAGAGACAAAAATTCTTGTGTTATGTATTTCGTTTATACAGACAATATTTTAAGACAATTTAATTTTAGACACCCTCTTAAAGACAATATTTGAGGCAATACACAAGTTATATTTTGTCTCAAGCTAAGACAATTTACACAAAAATTGTCTTAAATATTCTCTTAAAACACATACTTAGGGGATGCATACTAAGGGAAATTTAAACACAAGCCTTAATGAGATAAGCCTTGAGTGCAATGAATCTTGTTACATTGCGAATGGTGCAATATCTTGCATGTATGTAAATGTAAATGAATCTCTAAGTTTTGATGCTGACTATGTCTTTGTGATTAGAATGTTGTCATGTATGCACATGAATATTTAAATGTGCCTAGGACATGCTATGCATTATTATGTGCATGGTGAATGTGCAATTATGTGTTCATATTCATTCACTTGATTTCCAAATTTATGGGCATACTTAGTTTAACCAATTCCTACGCTAGTTATTCTGCCAAAACTAAAAATTTAGGTATTAGGAATTGGGCCATGAGTCTCCTTAAAACTACAGGAGGGTGGGAGAAAAGAAATTTTAGTTCCTCTTTATGAACCTATCCTAGGTTTCTTTTTAGTCCATATACACTAATTTTTTAAGGTCGAGAGGAAGTGGGAGAACATGACTTTGTTGAAATGTTAGTAGGTCCAACACCTAGTTGACACTGGTGAAACCACACCCTAACGGAACTATATTGTTTGTATAGACACCAACCATAATCCGTTGACCCTAGTGATCAAATATGAGGTAAGGGAAGGGTCTATACATTTGGCCAAATGTTGTTTTATTTTGGGTGAGAATCATAATGGCCAAGTGAGTGGTCCAAGAAGAACTAGGAGTGTTGGGAACATTATTAGCTTCCCATCTTTGAGATATTTGTATCCTACAACACAAGTCCTTATTAAGTGGCTTTTGAAGATGTAATCCATTGTAGGCGACTGTCAAATTTGTTAGCTAGTATTCGATGAGAATGTTAAGAGTATCTAGCCTATCCATTGGTTGTCATATTTTCTTCTTTACCTCTTTAAACATGACAATTTCCTACTCAATTATAAAGGATAATTCATATGTCTTTTGTTTCTTATTATGTTGTTATGACTACTCTATCTATTCTCTCATTTGGACATTTTCAGTAACAAGTTTATGAACTAGTTATTGCATTAAGTTCAATTGGTCCTCACTTTTGCTTATGTAAGCTAGTTGTGGGTGATATGTTGTAGGAAAAATGCATAAGGGAGGGTTACCATTTATAATGTCTTTTAAGGGTTACTTTTTGTTGTGTCTTGTATTAATCCTTAGTTATATATCAAATAATTTTATATTCTGACAAGGGGCATTCTTTGTAAACATGGTTGGCTTTATGGTAGCTTGAACATCAAAATGATTTCCCTTCATAATCCAATATTTGGTTGCACACATATCCTAGGTAGTGGAGTATCAGATTTGCCACCAATCTATCCCTGGTGTTGAGATAGACAACAAACCTGGCATATGACATTTCTGTCATCTCCAAGTATGATCTGTCGAACTAAAGATAAGTATCGAGGTCATCCTTTATACAATAAAAGACATCTTCCATCTAATGTTGAAGGGAGAGGCTTGGGAGCATTAATCATATTGGCGCTACACCTAGTCATTCTTGTTCAACGTCAAATAGAGGATTCCACATTTCGAAATACACAGGGAGCATTCTTATATTCCAGTAATGTGAGAGAACACAATTCACATGTCCCTCTTTACTAAATTTGAATGAAAACCATCCTTGGGCATGGTTCATATAGATGGAAGTGCATCTAGAATGTGTTCCCAATTCTCCGACATCCACCTCCTCAGACGCGTTACATAGTAGTGCCTGCCTCTAATTCTTCCAACGAAAATCCTTTCAACTATAGACATAAATTCATCTAATATAATAGCCTCCCCTAGTGCTAATGCTTGTTTCCTATATTTTACCATGGGGCATTTTATCTTTCTTGCCTTCCTCTTTTAGCTTGCCCCTGAAGCATCTTCAAAGGCCATGGTTGTGTTTTGAGAGTTTAACCTTGGTAGATCCTCAGTGCAAGGAAGACATGGGTTTGGTAATCTACCTTCATACCCTACACCATGACCGAAACAAGAGGGAAAACATAATGGCACAACAATGGAATTGGGAGAGATTTGATCATTTCCTTACTAAACTATCGATAGGTCTTTCGCATGACCATCCACATTCCCCGAAAATTCCCCCGAAATCTACAAGTTTTTGCAAAAGACCACTATGTTTGACCTGAAGGCTTTGAATGTTAGAGTCGATGCTGAAAGGTTTGCAATTTTGTAATGGGATGCTAAGGTTTGAGCAAGCCTTGATGAAATTTAGGGCCTTAATCAAGAAACCTGGTGAAAGAGATAGATTTGGTCAAATCCGTTGATATTGTTGTCTAGATCTAGATGGCACCTCCTACCTAACATAATCACACCTAACCTAGTCACAGTAAAACAAATTAGACTTTGAAGTTCCACTTTAATTCTTCCCACTAAGTTTTTACCACAATCTTAAGCGAAATTGGTAAAATAAGTTCGGTGGTGATTAGTCATGACATTCTGGTGTAATAATACTTATACATACCATAGAGTACATAAATCTGTGATTTTGGTTTTTGTATTAGTCAGTATCTAATATTATTAATATTTCTTTAATCTTTAGATTGTTATTGTTCGTATGTGGCAACTGGATATATATAATTAGATATCTTAGTAGGTATCAGTTCTTTGTTTCTTGAAACCCTTTTCTTCCCTGCCATGGTCATCTCTACAGCTACTACTACAACAATATCTTCCTCTAAGCACTAGAGTCGATGCTAACACGTCTGAAAGTTTGTAATGGATTGCGAGGGTTTAACCAGGCCTTGACGAAAGTTAGGATCTTAATTGGGAAACCTAGTGAAAGAGATAGTTGTTCAATCAAATCCATTGATATTTTTGTTAGGATCTCAGATGACGCCTCCTATGTAACCTAGTCACACCTAACCTACTCACAATAAAACAAATTAAACTTTGAGTTCCACTTTAATTCTTCCCACTAAGTTTTTACCACAATATTAAGGGGCCTTGGTAAAATAAGTTCGTTGGTGATTAGTCGTGACATTATGGTGTAATAATACTTCTACATACCATAGAGTACATAAATCCATGAGTTTGGTTTTTGCATAAGTCGGTATCGAATATTATTAATATTTCTTTAATCTTTACTCAAACGATACTGAGACAACAAAATAACCATACTCATATAGTGCCCAAGGTAATCATCAAAACAATTACCTAGTGTAAGGTCTTTGGTGTTGGAGCCCGACAACTTAGTTTGAGGCAAGCAGGGGATATGTTTCTATATGCATGTAAGGAAATAATTTTTTTGTTTGATTTGGTGTTGAATTAACTGAAATTCCTTATGAATTTCTTTAATTTCATCTGTATGACATGAAATGATTTTAATATTCATTATCAAAGCCTTTGTTATAAGGGTCTTCACCAACGAGAATATAAATAAAGATTTTTGGTACTAAGGGCGGTGACCACGGGTATGGCCCGGGTCTAGAATCATGTCCCCCAACTCCTCCAAGACTAATCGTTGACCTGGTTAACAACCTTTACTTCCAAATCATCAATCATTTGGTGGGTGCAGGGGTGGGTATTAGTTTTGTATGCTCTGGAAGATGCTAATATGAAACAAGTTCTGGTCCCATGCCCTTGACCTCTATTACCACGAGACTTCCCAGTCCCAGGGCCTCAACCTTGACCTCACCCTCGACTTGCATTATGAGTGTGAACTCAGTGTCTGGTTGAGTGAGCCATGAATTTCGATTGATTATTGTCGTATGCAGAATTAAAATGTACAAATAAGGCCAGGCTCTAACTTACAAGTATCATAATGCGAAGAAAAAAAAATTGATCGAGAGGATGCCCATGATGGATGAGCCCACAAGTCAGTCTAATTAAGAAACCTGTCAGGTCTAGAGGAACATAAACACGACAAAGAAAACAATTAAACCTCACTCTAAGGAACATATCCACATTATCTTCATGGATTTGAATTACGAACCCATCCCAATTCTCTTGAAGGTTCTTTTATGTCTAGTGCATGAATTCCTCATTAGAATAAGAAATATCACCCATAAACCAGTCACAAATTTCTTCCTCATAAATTGCATGGAAGTAGAGTTAGAAACGTAAGGCTCTATGTTGTCTTCTACAAAAAACCAGGAAGTATCCATATCCCAAGGTTTCCAAGCTCCTAGGTAGTTGGGATTATTAAATTAGTGAGAGGTTTCTCGTTGAGAGGCCTCCCAACTCAAGAGGGTGAACACCAATCCATCCATTGATAGGAGGGCTAAACTCTGCATTAGAAAACCATCCGCAACCATATACAAAACATATATATCATAGAAAGCATTGAATTCATAAGGAAGCCAATTTGAACATACGAGGAAGGACTGAGAAGGAGAGTACACGTCACACCTTCAACTTCCTGAGCCAGGGTGCAACTTCCTTTTCCGATAACTTTCCAAGAGAGATCCATATGCCATGGAAAGACTGCAGAGGAAACAAGTTTTCCGGTTGCTACAAGTGCGAACAAATTTCAATCGAAATACACAAAATACCCTCTCCCTGTATGACTTAATTCCCTTGACATATTATGTGTGCTAAGGTTTGTGTGGGGTTGGCCATGCCACCACCGTCACTATACCTTCAATAATTGCATGGCGGCGATGCAAATCCCACACTACTCCTCCTCTCAACTCTCACCTTGAACGAAGGTAATTCATAATGATGATGCTCGTTTTTTTTTTTTTTTTACAGTGGTGGATCGGTAACTCATTGGTATGATCTACACTAGCCCTAGGATTAAACGTTCCAACTGCCACTATACCACTAAGAGTAAATCTGATATGCCTATAAGACAAATATACCAGGAATGCATGACTTAGCAAGAGTTGAGATGTCTCTTATTGACCACAAATAGAGTAACTCCCTAGGTTCGCCTATTAGCAAGTGTAACTATTGTTAGCTCTATGAATATGATCATAGTTTAAAAGTTCACTTGGCCATCTTCCAGTTGCAAGGGAAAGCCACCTTATGGTGGGAAGAAGTAAATATTATGCGTGGGGTAAATGAACATAACATAACATGGGAAAAATTTCAGAGGTATTTCAAGGAAATATATTTAACTGAACGATTATATAACGAAAAAGAAAAAGAGTTTTGATGACTTAAGCTTGGGACAACTGAAAATGGATGAGTTCATTACAAAATTTACATCCTTACTTCGGTATGTACCCTACATATGGGAGGAGAAGGTGAAGGTGCAACGATTTATCAGTAGTTTTTCATTGTTTATGAATGAGCATCTCAAATTTGACAACCCAAAAACCATGGATGAGGTTATAAGGAAAGCTCGATATGTTATCAACAAAGCAGGCAAAAGGGAGATGCAGGAAGGAAATTGACTGATAAAAGGGAGGTAAATTTCCTATTGGAAACAAGGGAACTAAGTATATAACTAATAAAGGACCCCATAAGGGGAAGATAAACATAAACCTTAATAGAAATTAGACAACATTTAGAATTCTGAATCAGTCCAAGACCAATGAGGAGTCGGGTAGAATTGAAGTTGAAATTGCAGTAAGACCCCCAATACAATGTTGGGGATGTGAAGGGCCACATTACATCAAAAAAATTCCCAATCACAAAGAATGAGAACATATTTCACAGTTTCAAGAGGCATCCACTGTCAGAGAGGTTTCCAAAATCATCACAAAAATCAATGTTTCCCTTGAATACCATCAGCCGAGGTACCCACCAACCATGGTGGAATTCGAAGGTAAAATTTTTGACCAAATTATATCTGTTTTAATTGATCTAAGAGCTAATTTAAGTTATGTTAGTCCTAAGATAGTTGACGAATGATGTTTATAAATTGTCAAATTCAAAAATCCTAGGTTAGTACAGCTAGCCACGGGGGCAAAAAGACGAGTGTTGGCTAAAGTCAATAACTACCCACTGAAACTAGCAGGTCATTCCCTGATAGCAAACCTAAATTTATTGCCCCTAGTATCATATGACATTCTAATAGGCATGGACTAGCTAGAAAAACATTGTTCCCTCATAAACTGTAAAACAAAAGCTATCCACTATATGGATGATGAGGGAAAGAGGCAGGAAATACAAGGTATACTAAAGGCGCTAAAAATAAGACAAATAACTGGCTCACATTTAGAAAAATGTATCAGAAAAGATGTCAGATTTATGCAATACAAGTGGGATATGGCAACTGAACGGAAAAATCTAGTTCTTTAGAAAATATACCAGTAATGCAAAATTTTCTGGACGTATCTGCTAAAGAGATTTTGGGACTCCCTCCTAAAATAGATATATATTTCACCATTGAATTGATATTGGGAGCAGCTATGGTGTCCCAAGATCCTTACCGCATGAGTATACCATAGATAATAGAATTAAAATGCAGTTACAAGAACTGCTGGATAAAAATTACATAAATCTGAGCGTGTCACCTTGGGGAGCCCTAATACTTTTTGTTAAAAAGAAGGATGAAACACTCCACATGTGTATGGATTACTGCCAGCTTAATAAGCTAATTATTAAAAATAAATACCCTCTACCATGTATAGACAAGTTGTCTGATCAAGTGAAGGGTGCGACAGTGCTTTCAAAGATAGATCTACATTCAGGTTACCATGAGATCAAAATCAAGGAAGAAGACATAACAAAGACAACCTTTAGAAGTCATTATGGACATTATGAGTTCATGGTGTTACCCTCCGGGCTGACCAATGCTCCCGCAATCTTCATGTGTCTCATCAATAATATATTTCATCAGTACTTGGATAAATTTGTGTTAAGTTTTATTTATGATATATTGATTTATTCCCGCAATATAGAATAACATAAAGAGCATCTCAAAATAGTGTTGTAGAATGTTAGAGAACATCAATTATATGCTATATACAACAAGTGTGATTTCTTTAAGGAACAGATTCAGTATCTAGGCCACATGATTACTAAAGATGGAATCGTTGTGGACCCAGAAAAGATAATGAATATAATGGAGTGGTCTGTACCAAAGGATGTGGCAGATACAAGATCATTCATTGGTCTAGTTGGGTACTACAGGAGATTTGTTCAAGGATTTTCCAGAGTGGCTTACCCCATTAAACTGAACAAATGAATGCCAGAAAAGCTTTGACTAGCTTAAGCATTTATTAACCATTGCACCTCTCTTGAGAATTTCATACCTAAATACAGATTATGTACTCTGCACTGACATTATCAAGGAAGGGGTTGGAGGCATTTTAATGCAAGAAGGAAAAGTGATTGCCTAGGAATATAGGAAACTCAAGGAGTATGAGTAGAAGTATTCAACTGATGACTTATAGCTAACAACTGTCATTCATGCACTAAAAATGTGGCAGCAATATTTGATGGGTAAGAAAATTATCCAAATGACTGATCATCACAACTTAACTAACTATTTTAAGAAACCCACTCTGAATGCCAGACAAGCCAGATGGATTAACTTCTTAAGTAATTTTGATTTTGAGATCAAGCACTTGAAGGGTAAGGAGAATTGGGTTATGGATGCTTTGAGTCAGAAGTTACACTATATTTATGAAATATCTTATAGTGAAGTACGGACTACTTTCTAAGAGTTGATCAAGGACACGGCTAGGCGGGATCTAGAATATTAGTATTTATGGCAGCATATTGAATTTGTGAACAACCATGAACAACAACTTGGATACGAGGTAAACGATGAATGTATGCTAATTTATAAAAGAAGATTGTATGTGCCCAACCAAAAAAATATTAAAGGCTTAATTTTGGATGAAGATCATAAGAGTCCATATGCAGGTCCTGGTTACGAGAAGCTGATTACTGTGCCTAAAAAATAATACTTATGGCTTGACATGAAGAAGGATGTAGATGAGTTTCTAACTTGATGTATTGAATTTCAACAAGTGAAAACAGAACATCAACATCAAGTTGGATTACCGCATCCCCTACCAATTCCGAAACGTAACTGGGAGATCATTTCAATCAATTTCATTATAGGAATACCTAGGTCCAAAAAGAAAAATTATTTGATAATGGTTGTAGTGGATAAACTGAGCAACTCTTCTCATTTCATACATGTGTAATAAACCTACAAGGTTGTTCAGATCGCCTATATATTCACGAAAAATATTTTCAAATTACATGGACTGCCAAAATTTATAATTTTTGATCGTGATGTAAAATTTACATCAGTTTTATGGAAAGCCTTATTTAAGGGATTGGGCACACAATTGAATTTCAGCACTACATACCACCATTAAACGGATTGGAAAATTGAACTTGTGAATCAGGTGGTGGAGGACATGCTGCGAACATATGTGATGCAACAACCCTCCAAATGTGAGGATTACCTAAATTTAGTAGAATTTGCTATTAACACTGTCTATCATATGTCATTGCAAATGAGCCCATTTTAAGTGTTGTATGGACGGAAGTGCCGAACCCCTTCAAGTTGGGAAGGGCCTAAGTTTATGCTTAGATGTGATCTACTAAAAGAAATGGAGGAAATGGTTAAGAAGGTTCATTCTAATTTAAAGGCCACTCAAGATCGAGAAAAGAACTTTGTTGATTGATAAAGAAATTTCCAGGAATTTCGAATTGGAGATCACATCTATGTAACAGTATGACCAAAGAAAAGTACATTACAATGGAGCAGATGTGCCAAACTAATATGTTGATTTTGTGGCGTTTTCCAGGTCTTGGCATGAGTCAGAATAGTGGCCTACTAGGTCGCCTTGCCTAGCCATATTCGTGTGTGCAACGTTTTCCATGTTTCTGTGTTAAAAAATTATGTTTACGATCCTAAACTCATAATTAATTGGAAAGATATGCAAGTAAAATAATTTTACAATCTGCTAAAAGGAAAGAATTAATAGTATAAGGAACTGACTAGAATATATTTTTTTGTTTTTAGGTTGAAAATGAAGGTGATTTCTTGGTTGGACCTCTGGTTATACTCAATCAGAGAGATTTGATGCTGCAGAAATGAGTTATCACCCAGGTTAAAGTGCAATGCAAGCACTTTAGGCCTAAAGAGGCCACCTTAGAGGATGAACAGGTTATGAGGGAAGATTTTCCGGGTCTGCTTGCAGCAGAAAAGGATCGGGATGATGTTTAATTTTAGGAGGGGGAGATGTGATGTCCCAAGAGAAAATGTAATTATCTTATTTACTGTAGTAAAAAAAAAGACTAGATTTTATTATTATTCACATTTGAATTATGTATACAATTTTGTTAATATTCAATGAAAACAAATATGGAGTGTTAACAAATCTTGTAACTATCTTTCATATCAAGAAGTTGGGAATAGGTAGTTATCTAAGCCTAAATACTTCCCTGATTATGAATTATCCAAGAAGGGATCAAGAGGATAATGTGAAAGTACCCGTTAGAACTTGAAATGGATAAAGGGGAATGTCTGTGATGCTGGAAGGACAGACGGTTTGTGAGCTAAGTCTAGTGGTGAGCAGATAGTTGGAGATGCTATGAATGATAGGTCTTACAAGAAGGAATCTATCTTGTAAGAAAGAGCTCAAGGGGAGGCTTGGACCTAAAGGAAAGACTCATGGTTGGGAGAATAAATCTATGATTTGAAGTGATTGCTTCAACAGTTAACTGTCTTAAGTTTGTATCTAGGTAAGTATTGGATCCTTTGTATTTAATTTAAACTCTAAAATTCACATATATTAACTCTTAAAATTAGTTAACTGGATGGTCTGAGGGTAGCAATCTGAACTATGTGAATATAGAAATGTATAAGAAAGAGAACCTAGACAAATCATGTGTATAAAAGAAAAGAAACCTTAGAGATTTAAACACAGAAAAAAAACTCAGTATTCTGAAATTACAGAATACACTGTATTGTGATATCAATAGAATATACTATATTGTGATATTAATAGGAGGAGTCTTTCATTGTAGATACATAGCTACAGTTTTTACAAAAGAAATATAAAGAGATTTTCCAGATAGCTATTACTGTAAAAATGTCATTTTTGAGAATAAACATCATGACAAGGGGAAATTTTTTTTATCTAGATACAGATAGATATCACAATAAAGATGACTTATTTGGAAAATAAACATATTGACAAAGAGGTACACTATAAACCAAATACCGAAAGCTATTACAGTAAAAGTATTATTCTGGAAACAATTTACGTTGACAAAAGAAAAAACAATAAGGGTCGAGCATTATGGCCATAACGTTGAAAATGCACTCAGCAAAAAAAGCCAAAACAACTAATTCGAAAATTATAAATTACCCATATTATCCATCCGCGATGAGTTGCTTGTGACTACATATATGTTGGACACCTAATCCTCAATGGGTTAGTGTGGAAGCCGAATAGACAAAAGCAGTCCAAGAGACCTTGGGATGTGAAACCCAACGGTCGCATAATGTACTATAAATGTATATCTCTTGTTAATAAAAATGGTACTGTCATGTTTTATCTTTCCTATTTTTTTGGTTGCCCATGTGTGTTTAACATGGTATCAGAGCAGGCAAATTCTAGCCCTGATCATATTTGAGTAACTATTTTCTTGTGGCCTTTTGTTGTGTTTCTCTCACCAGACCTATGCATTGACCATTAATGTTATGTGGGTCGTGAACTCTCGGTGATATTGCTGGTTGATTAATTCATGTGCTGGTGTTGAATTCGTTGTATATATTTCTGCTGGCATATGTATAATTTTGGTGCATTGAATGAATACCACATGTGTCCGTTAAAAGTCCTGGTGCATTGGCTCTACCATGCCCAATATTCCTGACCTCTGAAATCTGCAGGTCTCTATTTTTGGTCTCTAGCTGACCCGTCTGTCCATAAACGTTTGTTGTTCATAAACGTCTACCAGAAGGCGACTGTTTGTTGCTCCTCTCTGCCATATGGTATTTTTAATCATTTTCTGCACTCTGCTCTCACTGAGCTGAACATAATTGCCTGACTGCATTTTCTCTTCGCTTCTAACAGTTGGCACGCCCGTTAGTGGTTTGGAATTTCTGATCAAATATGGGTATCGAAGTATAGATTTTTAAAACGCTATCTCCACTGCAAACGTTTGGTATCCTATACTCCACTACAAACGTTGTCTCCACTCCAAACGCTGCCTTAGTACGTCAGTGTCCAAACTGTTTTGTTGGGTGTCATATATGCGTTTCTCTGACAAGTCTGCACCTCTGTCTAGACTGTACCCTCTGTCAGATGCATTTTTTAAGTGAACGATGTGGTATGAACACTGTGGTATGAATATTGAACGTTATGAATGCTGTGGTGGAGTAGCTACAGGAGCAGCATAGCAAAAGGAACAACTTGGATAGCGCTGGCATAAACAGATTTTGGAAATGATAACGGGTGATTGAATCATGTAGATTCAGCTTCCATTGCATTGAGAGCCAGAGTTGAAGGCAGCGGGAGGCTGACCAAATACAAGTTCCAGCTTCTTATTGGATTCCTCGATGGCAACATCTACTTGGCTGACATGGCTCACGGATCTACTCCATAGCTGAACAGGCAATTGGAAGCTACTCAAGCATCTTTTCATGTTGCCCGCAGGTCGGTCGGAATGGCCATGATGGAAGCCAGGAGGAAAACGAAGTGATAGGCATGAGTGGGAATGAAATGGTTTCTCTCAATGGGGCAACAGAATACCTCTATTTACACCATATAAGCAATAAATCATAGATGGTCTAGTTTTCTATAACTCATTGGTTTTAATCCAATAAACTATTAACGTTTCCGTTTTCTTACCTCGTTGAAAAACTACGTAAGGTTGCTGGTAGCAGGAACATCAATTGATTGTAGGAGACGCCGGGGCGAGGCAGAAGTTCTGCTGCTGAAGATTACCAATTATTGATTGGGGTTGCATTCGACTTAGCTGACAAGGAGCTATTCTGTGTGGAGGAGCAAAGCGTATTTGATCAGATTTATTCTCTTGTCAAGGGCTTCTCGTGCCTTGAACCCGCAGCGAAAGGAAATCTCATCGAAAGCCTCAGACCAAATTTCAGTGTTCTCCTCCCGAACATCACATCGCTGTCGAGATCATCTCCCTCTCGTTCCGATGGGCAATCTCTGCAAGAGCGTATCAATTCCCACCGAATCTACATAAGAAGCGAAATGCTCGGAGAGATTTCTATACTTCCACGGAGTACCACTGTTAACACCAAGTTTCCACCTGCGAATAGAAGTTAATTCATATATATATATATATAAAAGGTTCTGAGTGCTTTCCAGGAAATTGCGGAGACACTTCTCTGGCGTTTTTAATTTGAGGGGATAAATTAGCCTTGGCCTGCAAGTTAATGAATTACAGAAAAAACCAGGAGCAAAGTATCATAGCAGGAGAAGTGCAGAAGCCATTGCTACCAAGAGGCCTGAAATGATAAAGTTATATATATACACACACAACGAAATGCCCCTTGCTTTGTAGGTAGATTTGGATTGGGTGTACTAGAGATTGTTGTGAGAGCGAGGGTGGTAGATATCATATGGAGAGATTCAAACTGTTGTACAACATATTCTTGGACCCACACATGTAAATCGACGGGATCTTTAAATCGTAGGGATCACTGCTGACCAGGGAAAGAATCAAGAGCTTCAACTCGGTCAATTCTTCCTGAGGGTCCTCAAGTCTAGCCTTCGTGGGTGTTCTGCTGCTGAAGACATTAAGCTACCACAGTCATTTCCAGATTTGATGTTGGGCATACTGTAAACTCTTATTTGTAAGTTCAGAAATCAGTAGAAATGCATGGCTAGTATCTTTTGTGTTGTTTCCAGTGAGTAAATTACTCCCAGTAACAGATGTAATGTGCTCAGCGGTGATTTAATTTAATGGCGAAATCATTGAATATATCATATTGCTGATTGAGAGGTTTCTGGAGGCATTATACTCTCACTGTGCATCTCAATTTGGAGTAAAACTCAATAAATATACTTACAGCTGTCTGTTATCAAAGTGTCTGATCATATGTTCCAGAATTAATAGTAGACTTATCATTTCAAAGGGGTCGAGTAGCACTTGTTAGTGGTGCCAACTCTAGACAAAGAGGAGCCTATTTCAAGAGGTTGAGTTGGTTGAGGCGGTTGGTTTCAAAGACATTTGCAGATCAGTCATAGTTGCCTGTTGTGTGTTGAGGATGAATTTCTGGGAACAAACTTATCCTTATTACTGTGCAAACTCGTGATTGTTCCAGGTTCCTTTATCAATACAACACTTCTTTGCCTTGCTTCCTTGATTCATTTGCTGCACATTTATAAAGGATATTGATGTGTACTATGAGTGGGTATTACTTTTTTGCATTGAGTTCATAGTTGTGATCAGTGTAATTTTGACAATGAATAAAATAGCTAGAATTGGTGAAGTATTGGAGTTCTTAAAAACTCTGATACATTCCTCTGATCATGGTACAGTAAGAATAAGCAAAGCTTATCTTGTTGACATTAGAACCCGTTTGCATAATGTACAAGAGAATATTGAGTTTTTGCAGCTTGAGACAAAGCTACAACATGAAGAATTACAATAGTGGAGTCATCATTTTCAACTTGTTTCTATTCAGAACAATGAAGCAGACTCCCATAAACAGTAAGACAATATTGTTGAAGTTCATTCAGAACTAGTGCCCAATAAAGCAGAAGTTATACATGCAAATGCAAAAACTCAGTCTGCACTTCCCAAGCCCATCATCAGATGTTGGGAACAACTTGTCCACAACAAGCACAAAAATGGTCTTGAATATGACAAGGACTTGTCCTTTCATATTCCAGACTACTCAAATCCCATTCAGTTTCAGAGTGCTAGATTCATTCATGACAGTTCACCTGCTCCCCATGACAGTTCAACTTCAGCTTTTCCAGATTCTATCCTTCTTCCACAACAACAACAACAACAACAATAACAACAGATCGTGAAATGCCAACACTGTGACCGAGTTGGCCATTTGAAAGATCACTGTTTTGATCTTCAGCCATGTAAGCACTGTCATAAAACCAGCCATTCTTCACACAGATGCTTCAAAAACAAACGTCCTACAAGAACAAAGATTCATCTTAGATGGATCGCTTCCTGGCAATGGGAATCAACAGCCAAGAAGATATTCCAAACACATGTCAGAACTTGTTCCAGAGTATTGAACAATCTTGCAGTTCCATCATCTCACCTTGTATCTAACAGGGGGGAAATGATGGTCATCTACAAGCTTCAAAGCCACATTAAGTGAGCCTGGGCCACAATGTGCCACACTAGTTTCAGAGTTGTAGCCAAAAACAAAGATGCCCGTAAACATGCCTTCAGTTGGCAATCTGGGACACTTCCTCTAGCAAGAGACTTCAGTTTCTTGCCAGCTTTGGAAGAATTCCAGGAACAAAATTGGGGACGCTTCCTCTAGCGGAAGACTCCAGCTTCTTGCCAGTTTTGGAAGAGTTCCAGGAATTGCATTAAGCATTCCAGAGTTGTTGGTTACCCTTAAACCATCACATGTTGAGACTTCCCTTTTCAGGTTGAAGTCCTCCCTTTTATGCGGGGTGAGACCTCCCTTTCATGGTTGAAGGTTTCCCTCTTCAAAACAATAGGAGCACTTCCTCTAGCAGAAAACTTCAGTTTCTTGCCAGTTTTGGAAGAGTTCCGGGAACTGCACTAACCGTTCCAGTGTTGGTGGTCATCCTTAAACCACCGCCCTTTATACCAACATTTCAGAGATCACATTCAGCCTAGTGCTACCATGCTTTTTTGCACATTTTGTATTACAGCTCTCTTCTTGGACTCATACATAACCCTTCGGATTAAGGGGGGTAATGTTGGACACCTAATCCTCAATGGGTTAGTGTGGAAGCCAAATAGACAAAAGCAGTCCAAGAGACCTTGGGATGTGAAACCCAACGGTCACATAATGTACTATAAATGTATATCTCTGGTTAATAAAAATTGTGCTGCCATGTTTTATCTTTCCTATTTTTGTGGTTGCCCATGTGTGTTTAACAATATGGTTTAAGGCACTGTTTGTCCTGTATTAAATATAACTTTGAAGGAGCAGAATTGCTGGATCAAGATTACCCTGATAACAGTATATCACTCGAATCTTGACCAGGTTTACACACATTAAACATGTAATTAGAACACAAATGAAAATTGGAATCGAAGCTAAGCCTGGACAAGATTTCGACATAAACAAAGCAAGCTGGGCAAGTATAGACTTTGAAATCTAATAGCTAAACTAAAGAAATGTATTAATTATTATTCTAGTTTCATGATTAGATGCAACAACACGAGCCAGAATGGAATTAAAATATACAGGAAAATTTGGAATGATCCCAGGGGATAAACCCTCACTAAAACCATTGTACAAGAGGAACACTCATCAAAGAAAAAACTGAGCATTAAATTAATAACTATATATGCAGAGATGCAATGGAATATTTATAACTACTGAGTCAAGCCGGAGAATAATTTAACAAGAACTCAGAAATAGTCGACACCCGCTGCAGGACAACTTTTAAATTAACTAGTGAGTAAACTTGACAAAACCCGATGGGAACCCTTGTCACATAAAGAAAAAAATTAACTTAACAAATAAAATCTTGACAGAGACACGCCTAAGAAGGTCTTGACATATTCCATAATACCCAAACAAGTCCATCAGCATTACAATCGGTTCAAAGAAAACAAATGAACTTTCTAAACATTAACCCTTTGAATTGGCATTCAAGAGGAGACCAGGACCCGTTAGAAGCCCTAGCGATCGACGATAATTTGCACATACCTGGAGCAAATTATTGAATTAGGGAATAGAACCATAACATAACACTGGATGTGGTGCCTCACAATGTTACTCGGAGCACCAGAGGATCTCCAGAAGTACCTGTAGAAAACTGGTGGGCTAGTTCCAAGTGTTAAGGATAATCGTTCAGAACCAGAAACGATTTCTTCAAGTTTAGGTGGAACCTCTTCTTGGTTTTCCTTTGGAATATTAGTCATCAACCTCCAAATTTTAATATTCTGCTACTTTGGCAGAACTATTAAATTTACCCGTTATTTTGAAAAACCTCCACTTTTTCCACAGAATGAAAAGGAAATAAAACTTTGGTTCATATCCTTGTTACATTTTAAATTCCGCAAACCTTTAGTGCATTAAATCTCTATTTTCGATACCATTCTTTAATCTGACGGTTATCGCTTCATTCGCTCATCAACTAGTTTAGACGATCTCCACCATTGATCAATTTTGATTGATCCAACGGTTGTCGCGTAATCTCAAGTAGAATCTTGTGCGATGTATAACAAGTTGAGAGCATGCAAGAAAAATTGTTTTCTCATTATACATGTCGGCTGCTAAGGCTAATCACATGAATTTTCAAGATACCACTTATCACCTTGAGACCACGTGAGATATAGCTTAAACCTGCAAAGACCACTTTTCTATTCTGACTAACACACACACACACACTTGTTGGCACGCGATGACCGTTAGATCTATTGGATTTGTTTATCGGACGACTTAGGTCTTCTCCTAGGATTTTCGCAAATTTATCAGGTTTTCATCATTCTGCCAAGATTTAGCACTTCTGCCAAGGTTAGTCCTCACCGATTAGATTCAAGATATCATTAACTAAAATCTGTGGTTTTGAAATACATTTGATTTATTTCAATGCGTAGTGAGTAAAGACTTAGATGCGACAACAAAAAATTATACAAAAACTAGTTCTAAAGAGCCCCAACTAGAAATCAACAATATTCAAAAATATTTCAAAGGAAATTTAAAGCCTTTGGGATTGACCATTCATGCACAAAATACACAGAAACACGGAGAGATTTCAAATCTTACAGTCTAATCCTCCACAGCCAAATTCCATTACACTAATTCAAGACTTACATAAATACATGTACATACAACAACTAGATCCTAAATCAATGGACCGAGACTGATTAATCCTATCTAATTTGCATGATATTCTCCTCGAGAATCTCAACTAAGCCTAACTATTTGAATTAATTACAAGATAATCCAAATCCCTGAATTCTAGCTCAAATCCTATCTAAAAAGCTTCGTAAAGTGACAACTAAAGGATCCCACACCTTTGCTTATAAACTTTTTTTGTATTTAAAAAATAAAATTCAAAGTCTTTTGTCTTCAAGCCTAATGCTCCTACATTAGACTCCTGAGGACAAAATTCTTCATGGGCTCCTATCCATGAGCTTTTCTACAGAACTATCCAACTTCTGTAGCATGGGATCTGTCATCTAGGTAGCATCAGCAATTGGTTGATCCCTCCATTTTCCAAATACTGAAAATAATCTTGTCCACTTGTCCTTTTAAACACTCTCTTATCCAAAATCTTTTCTGCTTGCAATAATTTTGCATCCATCTATATAATGAAAGCTGATAATTAGTTGGAAAAAACATACCTCTCAACTTTGCCAACATCCTGTTCCGATTTTTAATTGGTTGCTTACCAAGTCTCCTCCTTTTTGCCTGCAATCCATCCCACCAAAGTGTTGCATGTCCTTTCAATTTTGTGACAACAAATTTCACTCTCTTTCCTTCTTCTATTTCTTCATAATCAAAGAATTTATCCATGTCATTAATCGAGTCTATCAACTCCTCAAGATTTACACCTCCTGTATAAAATGAACCCTCAAGTCTAGGTTTAGATGTGGATCCCAACACCGATTTAAAGAATCTCATTTCATGAGTAACTTCTGTAGGTTCCTCTTCTTCTACAGCTTCAACTTTAGGCTCACTGACATCTCCATCTCTTTCATTTCCAATTTCCACTGCTTCTAGGCTAGTTTTCATCTATTGCATAGCTTCCAACACTTTAGCATTTGCAACTGGTCTTCCTCTTCTTCAACCACCACTACCTCTTCCTCCAAGTCTAAAAGCCATGTTGGGTTTATTTTTCTGATATTTGAGATCTTGTTCAGTGGCAATAGGTTGCTCTGATACCACTAATGGTGGGTTGGTTGCAGGTGTTAAGGATAATCGTTCAAAAATGAAAATGATTTCTTCAAGTTCAGGTGGAACTTCTTCTCAGGTTCCCTTTGGAATATCAGTCATCAACCTCCAAATTTAACTATTCTTCTACTTTGGCAGAACTATTAAATTAACCCGTTATTTGGAAACCTCCACTTTTTCCATAGAATCAAAAGGAAATAAAACTTTGGTTCATATCCTTATCGTGTCTGAAATTCCACAAACCTTTAGCATGTTAAATCTCCCTCATCGATCTAATTCTTCAATCCGATGGTTATCGCGTCATGCACTCATCAACTAGTCTCAACTATCTCCGTTGTTGATCAATTCCGCTTGATCCAACGGTTGTCGCGTAATCTTGTGTGGAATATTGCGTGATGTATAACTAGCTGAGAACACGTGAGAAAAGTTGTTTTCTTGTGCTACATGTCGGCCGCTAAGGCTAATTGCGTGAATTTTCAAAATACTACTTACCACCTTGAGACAGCGCAAGGTACATCTTATGCCTACGAAGACCACTTTTTTATTCTAACTAACGCATCCGCTAGTTTGCACACGATGACTGTTACATCTATTAGATCTGTCGATCAAACAACTTAGGTCTTCTCCTGGGTTTTTCATGAATTTATCATGTTTTCCTCATTTCGCCAACATTTAGCACTTTTTCCGAGGTTAGTCCTCACCTATTAGATTCAAGATATTGCTAACTAAACTTTGTGGTTTCGAAATACATTCAATTTATCTCAATGGAAACTGAGTAAAGACTTAGATGTGACAACACCAAATTATATAGAAACTAGTTCTAAGGATTCTAGACTGGAAACCAATATTATTCAGAAATATTTTGAAGGAAATTAAAACCTCCAGAATTGACCATGCATGCACAGAATACACAGAGACATAGAGGGATTTCAAATTTTACAGTCCAATCCTCCACAGCCAGATCCCATTACACTAATTCAAAACTTACAAAAATACTTGTACATACAAAAACCAGATCCTAAATCAATGGATCAAAACTGCCTCATCCTATCTAATATGCATGCTATTCTTCTCGAGAATCTCAACTAAGCCTATCTACTTGAACTAATTACAAGATAATCCAAATCCCTAAATTTTATCTCAAATCCTATCTAAAAAGCTTCGTAAAATGACAGCTCAAGGATCCCACTCCTTTACTTATAAACCTTTTTTGTATTTTTGCATTAAAATTCGAAGTCTTTTGTCTTCAAGCCTCATGTTCCTACCTCACAAACCCACAAATAGAATTATCCTTTGTGACAGTGATCAAGAAACAAACATTTATGCATATAGTTAAATCTTCATATAGGAAAAATACCTGCCAAAGCGGTACTGCAGGATGAATCCACCATAGGAATAGCGCATCGATGCCACTCTCTGGATGCAAAGGAATCGCATAGGAAGGCCTGTGAAGGCTTCATGAGATAATCCAAAAATCCATAGGCCAAACACTAATCGCAATAACACAACTAAACAAAGGACCTTACCCAAGGCTTAACCGAAGCTGGTAGACAAGGGCTCTGCCATCAGATGAGATTGAGTGTTCATAGTCATTGATGGAGCGAGGATACTGAGAAAGGATAGACAAATAGTGAGCGGACAATAGAAGTTCTGAGGTATTCTCTTGCCAACGCTTGAGAGTACATTAGAGTTAAGTTAGTGTTAAATAAATTTTGTCAATGATAAATGACAACCATACAGTGTACATAAACATTTAAATGCTAAGTAATGTGACATGTCATGTATTTGAACATAGTAAACCATAAATATTATAAGCATTTCTGATTGATCCTTTAAATCTATGGTGTCCATAGTTTATATGCTGTGTATTTAATTATTGTTTATATGCATGAATTATTATAGTTTATATGTGGTAGGAATTTTCTAAGTAAAACTTTTTATGTAGGCATCTAATAATTATAAAATATACCTCACACAACCTTGCCTCAACATTAATCAACCTAAAAAAATATCCTTTGCATGCATCTCTCCATTGGGTGGTGTACACTGCCCTTCATTTAGTGTGGTGACTCTTATGTGAAAATAGTGGTTTGTGTTCCACCTTATGGGCATCTCTAATGGGGGAATCTATGCTTTTTATTTATGTCAATAAAATTTAAATAGTTTCATAATCTAATGGAAATTATTTAAATCTAAGAAAAATATTTAATTTATTTTGATAGGCTACCTTATTTTCAAGCAAATAGGATTGTCTATTTTAGAATAGGTATTTTATATTTTTCATTTAATTATGAATAACTATTAGGTGAATAGTGAGAATATAACCACTAAAAATTATTATAGAATGTTTATAGTAGTAGTAACTTATCAAAGATTGAGCTTAATGAAAATAGCTATGTTTTTTTTTCTTTTTCTTTTAAGTAAATTTATTAATACTACATAGCCATATAAAATAAAGCTTAATAAAAATAGCTATATATTTTTTAACTAAATTTATTTATTCTACAACCATATAAAACAAATGGTTGGTAGAGACATCATAAGCATCAATTCATAATAAGAATCAAGACAGGTCATTATAGATCTCAAGTTTCTAAAATTAAAAATTCATAAAAATGGCTAAATTGTAATTTTACTATTATTATTAAAATAATTACTACATAAATTTAACATATATACATATTAAAAAAATAGAATAGGATTTTGACTATGGAGATTTATCTCACTTTACCATAGATATTCTTAATGTGTAAATAAACCGTCTTGCAATCCAATGAGCCAATATCAAGGCTTATTAGTACCACATTCCCAAATAACCATAACTCCTCACGTGACATTATTCCAAAAAACCATATAATTTTTTTCGTGAAAACATGTCTATTTTGGAATAGGGGAATAGTAGTTATGAATTCTTTTTCTTTTTAATTAAATTGATCAATTTAAGAAATGTTTACAAGTATCTATTATGTTTTTCTAGCATGTGGTATTAGTAAGTCATCATATTGTAACAAAGCTTATCACATTAAGAATCTCTATAATAAAGTGAGGGTAAATATGCATAGATAAGAATTTTCTTTCACACACACACAATTTTCTGCATTCAAAATTGTATCATAAACAACAAGAAATCACATTCTCACTGGAGATTGTATTGCCAAATCCTAATGAAAAATATCTCTCCCTCTCTCTATATAAAACTCATATTAATTATTTTCATAATATTAAGCAAACTAAAGTTATTGTTTAATTAATTTTTATGATTTTTTTTTTCTTCTTGGCCATCTTTGGATTTATCATCCATTTAATTTATATGGTTGTGGTAACACATCATTTTGACAATAAATTAACTAGCGTAACCATATGGTGATAGGCATCAATTTATGATAAACATTAAAACAATTAATTCATAATAAATGTGACTTCATGCAAATTCAATATTCTTGAAAAAATGATTTATCTCCAATTTATCATAAAGATTGTTAACTCATAAATATGCTCTATTACAATACAATGGGCCAATACCATGGCTTATCAATATACATGCCAAAAAACCATAATGCATTTTACGTGATACTTGTTGGTATCACATTTATTTAAATCAATCAATTTGAATAAAATTTTGGAAACTTTGTTGCAAAATAGACATGTCTACGTATTTCATATTTTAAGACATATTTGACCGTTGCTCTAAATTTTTACAGGTAAAATTTGGCGTGCTTCATAAATCAGAAACTGTCATTTTTTACGTTTAATTTAGGATAAATCACAAACTGTCATTTTGACGTTTAATTTAGGATTTGTCCTGTCAAAATTTATAGTACCTGTCTTTAAGTTAAAAACACCAAAGTCAGACTAAGCCCAAGGTCATAACGCAAATGCATACAATACCTCTAGCTCGCATGGTGATGGAACCTGGCACACTTTCATAGATTTGAATCGCATAAAAAATTATCTGGCTATTGTCCCTTCATAGATTTGAACTTTATGAAGGGAGATCTCCCCCTAGGCAACTAAGAACTTTCATAGATTTGAATCGTATAAAAATTTATCTGGTTATTGTTCTTTCGTATATTTGAACTTTATGAACAGAGATCTCCTCCTAGGAAACTATGAACAACTACATTGTAATCTAGGTGTTAAATTCAAGGAACTCACCAACCAGTCTAGGTCAAGACTGTGAATTCGGCCATTAAACTGTAAGCTAGTACGTGATTGAAAAATACTAAAAATATACATGCATTTTCTTGGTGTCTATAATAGTGAGAAGGGGTAGTGGGCTTGTTTTTTTTCCTTAGGCTTCCCTCAATCCTTCCACACTCTCCCTCTTGCTTGATTCTCCCATCTTCCAACATCGATGGAGAAGTGCCATTGAGAAATAAAAGTAGTCAAGGAACAACTGGTGATGTGAAGGAAATTGCAGTGTTTAATTCGAAAACATTTTTGCTGAGGCTTATCAAAAGTCACACCGAATCATAAGTAATGGTAGGGCTAAGGGCTGTGGATGCCCGAAGAAAATAAGAAGCTAGTTACTTACATACATACTGTAGCACAACCATGGAAACTGGGCAGAAATTTGGGCGCTTACATTGGGCATTGGGCTAACTATATACGACCAAATATCAAGGGGAAAAATTCAGCGTGTAGGAAACAACACGATAACTCTAGAAAACAACACCACAAACAAAAATAAGTCACTAAAAATAAATATTGGAGCTTTCTACTGAACTTGCCCTGGTCGTTTACTTCAAAATCAACAAGATTTACTTGTTTTCAAGTGCCAAGTAAGTTTCCTTGTTCAACCAATTTCAATCTCATTCGGTTGTTGTTTGTTTGTTTATTTCTTGATATTTGTTTTATGTGAAATAAATTTTGTGAAATTATACAAGCTTGTCAAAATGAATTTCTCTGAGGTCCATTCTTTTACAGGAATAATATATCATGTCACGTTAACAAATGTCTTAAATCTTAGAAAAATAGCTTGTGATTTATTCCATAATCAAGTGCTCAGTTACCATTTTGAAAAGCCCATGCTTAATTTGAGTATTTTTGCTTTGTGATTTATTCCATAATCAAGTGCTCAGTTACCATTTTGAAAAGCCCATGCTTAATTTGAGTATTTTTGCTTTTTTGAGTGCCGTGGCTTATTTTCACTAACAATAGCTTGTGATTTACAACATAATGAAGCGCTCAATTACCATTTTGAAAAGCCCATGCTTATTTTTGACTATTTTTGTTTTTTTGAGTGCCCTAGCTTATTTTGACCAATTTTGTATTTTTTAGTTTTTTACTAGATGTATAGAAATCAACTTCATTTTTACGGTAGTGAATTTCTCTTTTAAAAAAATAATTATATAGTTATTAAGCTAAACTTCTCTTACAATAAAAATAATTATTGAAATGTTACAAACTCATATTTATTTAACATACCTATTTAAATTTTCAACCGCTTCTAATATAATTGTATTTGGGGGATTCAACTCATACTAAGTACATGAATAGAATAAGTGATGGCATTGTCTAGGGAAACGTTTAATAAGAAGGATTTCTTTGTGTGATTGGTTGCGTTGTATATTCCGTCTATGATGTAGAAAATAATGTGAATCTAATTTTTTAAGATGAGGAAACCATAGGCTCATATTTAAGATATTATAAAATTGATTAGTTAACAATGTTCAAACGTAGATGATGAGTTGATTACCTCATAATTTTCAACCGCTTCTAATATAATTGTATTTGGGGGATTCAACTCATACTAAGTACATGAATAGAATAAGTGATGGCATTGTCTAGGGAAATGTTTAATAAGAAGGATTTCTTTGTGTGATTGGTTGCGTTGTATATTCCGTCTATGATGTAGACAATAATGTGAATCTAATTTTTTAAGATGAGGAAACCATAGGCTCATATTTAAGATATTATAAAATTGATTAGTTAACAATGTTCAAACGTAGATGATGAGTTGATTACCTCATAGATAGATTGCAGAGTTTGCTTAGTCTTGACATCTTTCATCGTGTTGGCTTTAGGAATAATGTGTTCCAAATATTTAGCTATCATTACTGGATTTATTATCCAAGTAGTTCAAGTACTTCACAGTTGGTTGAAAGTGCACTTATAGGGATTAAATTTGTCTTGGTATAAATAAATAATTTAGTAAATAAAATATGTAGTGAGTAAATAAAGATGTGTGTGCTCATCTGTAAATAAAATATTTGGTGAAAATAGGTTATTAAGAAATAGATAAACATGTAATTATATGTTTAATAAATTTGACATATGTAGTAGATTATTGGATTTAAATAAATTATAAAAAAGGATAGTAGTTAAATTCTTGATATTTAAAAAATTTAACTCTATCTCATTTACTTGCAGTTGAGAATCCTCATCATCTTAACTATATGGCTTTCTTTAGTTTCTTTCATATGTAAAAATTTATGTACGTAATCAAAATTATTAACTCCCAAAGGCTAAAAAGCTTTATAGAATCTTAAAAATATAGTTGTACACTAGGTGGAAACACATATGCTAACTTAGGAAGAAACAAGCAACTGTAAGGGGGAGATTAAAGGAAGTGGAGACATAGTGAAACACATATGCTGAGAAGAAACAACGTTCTCTAATGGGGAGATTAAAGGAAGTTGAGATGAAGGAATAGCTGTAAGAGAATTTCTAGATAAGAGGAAGTTGACACTCACAAATTTAAGTAGTATGTAAAATGAAATGCATGAAAAATGCCAAAACATCATCAAATTTTCATTGACATGCAGAACGAATTTGAAATTCCAAACCTCCACATATATATCAAAATAATTATACTTATTTTAATGAAATAAAAAATTATTATTATCAAGGAGTGATAATATATATTCATAATTCCCCCGATGCGGGTGACACGATGGTTGAAAATGAGGCGCCACATGGACACCATGTGCGGCCCCAAGTCTAAGACTCGCATTTACTGCGATCCGCCGCCATGGATCTTAAGCGTGGGTGCAGGGGCGATAAGGGACGGCAATTCATTGCTATGTCTGGGGTTCAAGTGTGAATTCAGAGTGCAGTTATGGCACACAGAGTTCGAGGAACAGCAGAGGAGCATAAGAATGGTGAGGGAATGGAATGTAGTGTGTTGGGTCGAGCTCAGATTCTGGAATTAGGTTTATGGTTTAAGGAATGCGCATCTGCCTGGTCGACGGTTCACAGAGCTAGTGCTCACGTCGCCCCTTTGGCAATTGACTGTGGCTTCAGGTCTGCAAGGGTGGGTGAGGGGCGTTTCAATCTCTCCAATTCCTCCTATCCTGCTCTGTTTCGTTCCTCTGCTGTCAGTGGAAATATGGTCAGGCCTCGACAGCGCCTTCTCAGCCGTCGAGGCTCTAGCAGAGGCGGGTCTTCTCGCCCCTCAGTTGCAACTCCCCCTTCTCGCTGTTTTCAATGTCTCTGCCATCAAGTTGCAGAAGCCCATCCCATCCAATCGAGCCATTTCTTGGACTCCAGCAATCCAGATTCGGACTCGGCTCCGCTACCTGCGTTTGGAACTGCAGTCTTCTCCTTCAGCAGTGCCTAGGGCAATTCTCGCATCAACGCCCATGTCTCGGTCCTTTTTCTGGAAGAACCGAAGGAGGAGGGCGAGGAACAACCCAACACGAAGGTGCACCAGGCAGGAAGCTCTAGGGGTGCTGAGGGTTCGCCAGAGGCTGGCCCAGAGCATGCTGTCATTCCACCTTCGGCTCACGCAGCACCTTCTCCAGAGAAGGACAAGACAGCATGGGACTCTCTCCCGGAAGGATGTGGTTGGTGCAGGATCATTGAGGAGGAGCCGGACGAATAGTCGTCCGTTCGCTCAGCCTCCCCCTTTCAAACACTGCTCAGGTTCTCCCATGATTTTCTTCGTTTGCTACAATGGCTTACTGTATGTTTTTGTTGTTTCTGTTTGGTTCGAGAAAAATCTTGTTCAATGTTTGTCAATGCCCCTGCAAGGGATCCTAAGGAAGGTCTTCTTTTTCTATTTTGAGCCTCTGCGTGGGATGTCAATTTTTGCTCTTACAGCACCTCAGCGGTTTAACGCCCCTGCGTGGGTGATTTGACTCAGTGGTGGTGCCCCTGCGTGGGTGATGTATCTCAGTGGTGGTGCCCCTGTGCGGGTGATTTGTCTTAGTGTCGTTGCCCCTGTGTGGGCTGTTTTTTTTTTATCACTTTCAGTCCAAAGTTCCATCCATGGCCTTTGGGAGTATGACCTCATGACTGTAACTGTTTTCCTGTGTATGTACATAATAGAATAGCATAGTCTTAACCAGAAAAAAAAAAAATATATATATATATATATATATATTCATAATTAATGATACCAATATAACATAAACATTATGAAATAAAATATTTACCCAAAAAAATTTATTCACAGTTAATTTATATAGGTATTAATAAATGGATTTTTATTATGGTTATTATTTTTTAATATTTAATTTAAAGAAATATTGAAATGAAATATTTTATTTATCTTTTTTTATTGCATGACATAACTAATAGATAAAGTGAGTTTTTTTCAAATATTTTTTTTTGGTTATTTCTAATGGAAATTTCTCACATATTTTTGAACCACACTTGTTGGTTCCAAACGCGTCGACAAATGATTTTCCATGTGATTTTCGCCAAAAAATCTCTCTCTAAATTGATATAGATCACAGAAAACTCTATTATTTAATAATGTGATTTAAAATAAATATTTATAATTAATTATTTTAAAATTTAATTAAAAAATTATGAAAGATATATAACTCAGATAATTGTGAACTAGTTGTATTGAGACATTCTTTAATCTTGTATAAAAAAAATTATAATTCCATATCATATTCTATGCAATGAAAAGGATCTTAAAAAATTTAATATCTCTTAAAAAATGATATGTTAAACCAACAAAACATCTAAAGGAAGTACGAGGGTCATCATGCCTCTCAAATGCTCCAACCTATAGAACATTGAAATATTCTACAGCCCTCATCAACCAGCCACCATATGGTAACAAGTTTTTATTAATTACAAATTTTATTTTAAAAAAATTAAAAATAAATATTTTTTAAATTAAAAATGTAATAGAAATTTTATGTTAGAAAAATAAGGGGTAATAACAGTAAGTTTGGTATTAAAATATTGCAGAGAAGAAGAATAAATTCAATTAGACTAGTTTATTTTGAAATGTTCATTACAGAATTTAATCTGATTGTTGAATAAATCTAGATCTAATAAAAATAGCAATTAAGATATAATTTTTTTTGGATGTGGAAATTATTTAAACTTTAATTTTAATATCTTATAATTTTTTTTTAATTACACTATTTAATTTATTTATATGTTTTTTTACTCTACAATACAAATAAATTTATATCATTTCTGGATCAATTTAAATTGACAAAAAAATTAATATCAGATATAAGTGAACAACTGATGTTTATTTGAAACTCTTGAATTTAATCGTAATTTATTACCATTTTTAAAATTTTGGAAAATAAATAACATGATCATAATTTATTATAATTTTTAAAATTTTGTAACATAAATAACATATTACTATTTGTAAAATGTATATTCTCAATTTTCTTCTTTATTAGATTTTACACCGTTAATTTTCTTAGCTGGTTTAACCATTTTCATGGTTATAAAAAGAATTCAGATTTGAATCAAATTAAAATGAGATAACAAGTAATGATCATCATCTAATTTAATAAATAAAAATGGAATGGTAAGATTTTTATGTAAGTCCATATCAACCCCATATATGTGAAAATAAAAATAGAAAGAGGCAAACGCACTACCATTTATGAACCTGAATACTGCATTAAAGTGAGACGCGTGCATTGCTTGACATATGCATGAGTGCAAAAACACACGATCAAACAAGAGCACCAGCAGACATCTGGCTCATTATGCTCTGCAAAACTTCTCCTATTATCTATTTTGGCCTCGGCCTCTTGAATGTCATTCCATTGCTAGGTCAGTCCGCAAAACCATAGAATACGTCGTTCACAAGATCCTCAAAGCGATAATCTTGTATAGCGCTTGGGCCTAACAGCGACAGTGGACGGACAGGCTTGGTTCCTGGCGTCTTCAATGTCATTCGATTGCTAGGTCCGTCCGCAGAACCATAAAATTCGTTGTTCACAAGATCCTCAAAGAGATAATCTTGGGTACCCTTTGGGCCTGACAGCGACAGTGGATGGACAGGCTGGGTTCCTGGCGTCTCAAATGGCATTCCATTGTTAGTTCCATCCGCAGAACCATAAAATTCGTTGTTCACAAGATCCTCAAAGAGATAATCTTGTGTACCGTTTGGGCCTGACGGCGACAATGGACAGAAAGGCTGGGTTCCTGGCGTCTCAAATGCCATTCCATTGCTAGGTCCGTCCGCAGAACCATAAAATTCGTTGTTCACAAGATCTTCGAAGAGATAATCTTGTGTAGCGTTTGGGCCTGACAGCGACAGTGGACGGGCAGGCTGGGTTCCTGGCGTCTCCAATGTCATTTCATTGCTAGGTCCATCCGCAGAACCATAAAATTCGTTGTTCACAAGATCCTCAAAGAGATAATCTTGTGTACCGTTTGGACCCGACAGCGACAGTGGACAGACAGGCTGGGTTCCTGGCGTCTCAAATGTCATTCCATTGCTAGGTCCATCCGCAGAACCATAAAATTCGTTGTTCACAAGATCCTCAAAGAGATAATCTTGTGTACCGTTTGGACCTGACAGCGACAGTGGACAGACAGGCTGGGTTCCTGGCGTCTCAAATGTCATTCCATTGCTAGGTCCGTCGGCAGAACCATAAAATTCGTTGTTCACAAGATCCTCGAAGAGATAATCTTGTGTAGCATTTGGGCCTGACAGCGACAGTGGACGGACAGGCTGAGTTCCTGGCGTCTCCAACTCTTGTAGGTGTTTCAGGAAATCAAGTAAACTTGACGGGACTTGCTGATTCAGTGCAGTGCGCTCAGTGGCAACAAGAGTTGAAAAATAGGGTTGCGCCAGGGAAACATTATTTCTTTGATCGCATGCGCCCTTCATCACTGACGTCTTCATGACCCGTGTCTCTTTCTTCCCAGTCAGCTGTTGCACCAGCTGCTTGAAGTTTTCCCTATCTACCACAAACACCGGTGGTGGGTTAAAAACACTAACCGGCTTCTCGGATTCTTTATTTCCAGCCATAACTGTAACTCAAACTCAAATCCTTTCACTACAATAGTGCATGCACTCAGTTAGAGTTGTCCGCAGCTATGCATTCCCATACACATATATATATATAGTGACATATTCATGTTAGCGCGGGATTTATCATAAAACCTAAATCTGCCGAATTTATTATGAACCCTAACACGTTATGTCTGTTCTGCTCCGAAACTTGAAAGTATCAAATTGGCCTATCTCGATCCTATATTTTTAAATAACGTACAGTAGAATAGTATATTGAGCGGAGAATAAGCACGCATGCCGTTAGTATCAATCCGCGTGCAGGTGGCCATGGATTTAACTTAATTCTTAGTCTTATCCACGAACATCTCCAATGTGAATGTGCATTTTTTTTCATGGGATTCGAATGAAGTGGGGAATAGGCACGCAGGCCGTTAGTATCAACCCGCGTGCAGGTGGCGATGGATTTAATTTAATTCTTAGTCTTATCCACGAACCTCTCACGTGTGAATGCGTATTTCTTTTCAAGGGATTCAAATGAAGTGGGTATTTGAAACCAAAAGTGTAGATGCTTATATTAGTTCAAATACGAGATGGATGGCTCCACTGATCGGAAAAACTTTTCCGGCTGTGTACGTTCAACAACATTTATTTTTTTCTACCAGAAATTGCCAGAAAATAGTTTTCCATAATTTATTTTCAATTTATTATATTTTTTCCAAATAGTTTTATTAAGAATTTAAGGCAAATCATAAATCCATTTCATTTATATAATTTAAAAATATAATTTTTACCTAATAATTTAAATAAAAAATATTTATAACTTAGATATTGGGATGTTAATATACTTTTATTTTTGGTTATTTTTGTGACTATATTATTAACTCAATAAAATAATATTAATATAGGAAGACAAACGTTATATACCTTACTTCTCATTAATATAGACATTTTATCTGTTTAAAAACAATAAAATAAAAAATAATATAATTTTAATTTTAATTTTCTATATATATATTTATATTTAATCTTTTTGTTGTTATTTTTAAAATTAATATATCATTTTTTTAATTATAATTAAAATGGGAGACTTAAATGCATATAATTGGGGAAATAAATTTCCCCAAATCACTCGGCTAAAATATTGTTATTTACCATTAATATTAATTAAATAATATTTTTTTCAATATCTGAATATCTTAACAAAAATGTTTATGTAGAGGTTTTTTTCATAATTATTATAACTAATAAATATTTTTTATATTTAATTATATTTATATTTTTTTATTATATTTAAAATCAATATTAAATATTCTGATAGTTATTTCTATTTTGCAATAGAGTTTTTAGAATTTTAATTTAATTATTAATAACTATTAGGTGGATTGTAGTGATCTAACTTGCATGAAATATTCTAGAATATTATTAATAGTATTTACAAATCAAAATTTGGAATGAACTTAAAAGTAATTGTCTTTTGGATTTTTTTAGTTAATGTGATTAATTAAAAAAACTGCCATATGAACATAAGTTATAGCTTTTTGGAATTGTGGTATTAATAAGTTGTGGTATTGGTCCATGGTATTCTAACAAAAACTATTCAGAAAATAAAGTAGAAATGAGAATATATATATCTATATATATATATATATATATATATATATATATATATATATATATAATTTAAAACATAAGTATAAATTATTAAATTTTTTGTTTCAATGCTTTTTCAATTTATCATTCTTCAATATTAACAATCCAAAAAATTCTATAATAAAAATATCTCTTTAACTACTTTGTTATATGTATAACTTCTTTATAATATGTATAACTTCCTTATAATATGGAAACTTTCATTTCATAATTATTACAAACTAAATTTTTTATTTAAAAATACAACAAAAAAATTATTTTAACTTTTTTTCACAATTTATTATAAAAAAATAAAAAATAATAACCTTATAAAAAATGTGTTCATTCTTTTTAACCTCAGTATCATAATAACCTTATCAAAAATGTGTTCATTCTTTTTAAGCTGAGTATTTTGATACAAATATTTTGTTTCATAATAATATGTACTTATAGTCTTTAGTGCAATTTTTTGGAAGCTTTTCTGGTTAATTTTTCAAGTCTAATTTCTCTCAAATTTGTTAGTCTCACTCTCATGTAATGAAAACAATTCTAAGTCCAAAATAATTAAATTAATTAAAATCATGAAAGTTGAGATTTATTCTTACCTTTCTAGATTGGGTTTGTTCCTCATAGTTAGGAGTCACTTTAGGCCTAGTTGGTTGAGAGATTCTCTCCAACTAGTTAGGCTCCTAGATTAGTGTATGGCTGAGATATTTTCTCAACCAAAGTTTCCGATATAGACGCACTATCTTGAGACAAATTTCCTCATGTATTTATATTTTTATTATTATCATGATTTTGTACAATAACATTATGAGAACAATAGATTCCGCTAGTATTTTGTCTCTAGTATATTTATGTTTGTTTATTTAATATCCTTCATGTGGTATCGAGCTTAATAAAGATATCATGTTTTGGTGATTGTGTCCTAGATTTGCTTGAAGTTGAATAAGGGGATCTTAGGTACACCATGAGTATGCTTTTGATAGCACATGATTCTTGCTGTTGCTTATGTTTTGTGTCTAGTTTTGACACCCTCTTTGTAATATGGTACACATGGAAGACACAATAAGTTGCATGCATATAATAAATTCTCTGCATGTAATCAAGCTAAAATAAGTAGAGTACAAGCAATCAAGCCGCTACAAATGATTCGACATCAACATGCAATTCAACATCATTCACTCAAGGAAATAAAGTTAATGAAGTTGTCATCTACATCAGCAACTACATCAAGTTGTGGACAATGTACTTGCAACTTTTTTGTAAAAGTCAACTCAAAACAACATTGTAACTTGAAAAATCAAATTTGTAAGTTAACTTGTAATCAAATTCAAATAAAATTGAGTTGAATTGTAAGGGTGCATTCTCGGTTGAAACCGACACCCAAGCTTTGAATTGTTGAAGAGTCAATTAAGTCAAGTGAGTCATTGTTTTTAACTGAGTCATCAAACTCATTTGAACTTCTAATTAAATCAATGTAAGATTTCTCTTTGGTGTGTTTTTGATAATATTCGACACCCTTGTTTTGTAAATTCAAGCAATGATCAAGCAAACAAATTCAAGCTAGAAGTCAAGAAAGTTCCAAAACAAGGTTTCGATCAAGTGAGCGTGAATGCAAGAAAGTGTGAGTTCAAACAATCAATTGTTAACACAAGTTCAATCAAATACAAAGTGCAAGTGAATAAGTTCAAGACAACAAGCGAGTGCAATATTCAAGTGACGTTCAAGCAATCATCAAGCAAGCGAGTTTGAAAAATCAAGCAAGTTCAAACTAAAAGAAAGTTGAAGCATGATCAACATGGGTAAATGAGGAAATTAAAGAGTTGAAAGAGTGCAATCTTGAGTTACAGAATACAATTGAATTACTGGAATGGAAGTTAAAGCAAAACCAAAACTTAATCAATCAAATGACCAACATATTTGAAGCAGCAAAAGATTTTCAAATTAAGCTAGAAATAAAATAAAAACTCATCAATGCACTCCAAATTAAGTTAAATGAAAAGAGAGATTTACTAGGTGCACAATTTGGAGAGAAGTTAGATGCAAGTTGTGACACTAAAGACCTTATCCAACAAGTTAATGAAAGTTGTGATACATATGATCTAATTCACCAAATTGATGAAAGTTGTGTCACAAATGATCTAATCCAACAAGTTGATGTCATTCGGGACACAAGTGATCTTATCGAGTCAGTTGTACTACTTAATGATGCAACGAGTAGTACCAAAGCTCAAATTGTTTAGTTTGATGCAGCATGTCAATTCAATGAACTATTAATAATTGATACCTAGTGTGATACAGAGGATTTAATAAATCAAGGACAGAATGTTTGCAATAGCAGCAAGTATGAAGAACAAACAATAGGATAGTCTATCCAAGAAAGTGATCAAACCTTGGGAAGAAATATCCTTCAACAAAGATCAACGCATCCTAGGACACAACAAAGAAAACACTTTGTTTGATCCAGATTTCTCAAAACCAGTTCATTTTTTAAGTGTCGGGTTTTTAGACAGTGATCAGAACGGGTTTTTAGACAGTGATCAGAATATAGGTAAGTATAACCATTATAAGTGAAATGGACATATGGAGGCAATGCTTTGACCTCAATCCTTGTCACCATTGTGGCAAGAAAAATCATTCATCTGAAAGATGTTACAAACGAAATTAACCACCCAGAGTAAAGATCAATTATTCATTGATTGATCCTTGGAAGTGGTCATCTACATTTAAAAATTTTTCTATGTATTACCGAAGGATTCAGTCTCACATGAAGGCAACCATTGCAACCAACAGTCAAATGGAGATGGTACTCTCATGCACCTGAAAGCATTAGTACTACAGTGAAACTCTCCTACACCTGAGGGGGGTAATTTAGAAATCAAGTGCATATGATTGTCTCTCCTTTCAGCTGACAAAGGGGGGAAATGGTAATGGAATTGAAGGTGGTTGACATACTGAAAGTACCGACAGCACTAGCAAAAGCAGCCAGTGGGCAGTCTTCATCAAATCAGCTAGTGGGCATCAACAAAATCATCAGTGGGCGTTCAACAACAAAAGCCATAGTGAGATGTTTTCAACAACAATAGTGAGAAGTTTCGATAGAATCATCAACAACTTAGCCAATGGGCAATCATCATCAGCAGTGAGTGGGCATTCATCAACATCAAAGCAGTCAGTGGGCGATCAACATCAAAGTAGCCAATGGGCATTCTCAACATTTTAACAGTGGATAAAGGATGTTGATTGAGGGACAGATGGATCATTTTGCAGCTTGACATCTAATGGAGTTGTCAAGCAACTTTTAGAGATGAATCAGACTTGCATCTGATTCATGTTCTCTTCAAATTGAATTTTTTTTAGCATCTAGGTCTCGCGACCTTTTAGGATTTTTTTCTTTGAGGATCAATAGTTTCAACATGAAAAGTTGGAAGATGGTTCCTAGTTCTTATTTTGGACTTATGATTGATGGGGGTAATGTTAGCCTCACTCTCATGAGATGGAAACAATTTTAAGTCCAAAACAGCTAAATTAATTAAAATCATGAAAGTTAGGATTTATTCCTACCTTTCTAGATTGGGTTTGTTCCTCATAGTTAGGAGTCAATTTAAGCCTAGTTGGTTAAGAGATTCTCTCCAATTAGTTAGGCTCCTAGATTAATGTATGGTTGAAATATTTGCTCAACCAAAATGTCCAAGATAGACACACTATCTTCAGACAAATTTCCTCATATATTTATATTTGTATTATTATCATGATTTTGTACAATAACATTATGAGAGCAATACATTGAGGCTGAGGCATTTTCCGCTAGTATTTTTTCTCTGGTATATTTATGTGTGATTATTTAATATCCGTCAAAATTCAACAAGAATTCATTGAAATCACAAGCTTTATGGGTAACCCCTACACAATAGAAGTGCCTTAAGGGTTTTAAGGGTTTTTCAGGCTGTTGGATCCATATATACAATCAAAAAACAAGTTTAAATAACGCAAATCAAGATTTCACCTCAAATTTTTCCATCAGACTCTCACACCGAAAACTCCAAAAGGTTGCGCTAAAGACAACTCCATGTATTCATTCTTCTCAACCTCAATATTACAATATGAATATTTTATTTCATAATGTTAATAATTAATTACACAATATGAAGATTGCCAATTTGTGTTGTTATTTCTTTTCAACTTTATAACTCATGTGATTATAAATTAGTTATAATATTTCTTTATGATTAATATTTTTTTATTCATTCAAAATAATTAATCAGTTATTACTATATATTTTAAAGAAATAATTATTCTATTAAAATTATTATAAATTAGTTATTATCATTATTATAAGAATGACAAACTGTTAAAGATTAAAGTCTATTTCATGGTTTTTTATAAAATGTAATGGGTTTTAGCTTGAGAGGTTTGGTGAACCATTGGTTTTCCTAAGTGCATGGACTCAAGTATCTTGAGACATGTTGTAATCACCCCTTTTGTGACATTTATGAAATAGGTGTATCTCTTATAATATGGGAAAATATAGAGGTCATAAACCATAAGAATGTTTTTTCAATTTCATCATCAACCTTCAAATCCTTAATGAAGATTACAATAATAGTGTATCCTATCATCATGTTGAGAGCTATAGAATTAAAAACATGTTTTTTTATGGTTTAGTCTAACTTATAAACAAAGTGGCCCTTTTAAGAGCATTTTCCCTAGTTAATTATTTTTAGAAACTTGAGATTGAGTTGTTTAATCGATGAAATTCATGCATGGGTTTTTTAGAGTGTTGAATCTATTTATGCATTCAAAAATATATTTTAAACAATAAAAAATCACAATCTTGCTTAAGATTATATTGGCTAATTCTGGTGAAAAAAATTATTTCGATTATAAATTAATTAGACTACATCTATATTTATTACTTATTTTTTGGAATATAGAGTGTGTAGTTAGTTTTCATGATAGTGAAAACTAGAAAAGTAAAAATATTGTAGTAAACCTAGATTCTAAGTTATATTCTTTATTTTTCCTAATTAACATCATTAATTAGTTATATCTCTTCTATCTCTTTTTGTGCACCTTTATGTGAACTTTAGATATTGTTCCTTGTCATTCTGCAAAATTTTTTTGTAACTATAGAACTATCCCCACTCACACAGATAAATTTTAATTCTTACTAATTTATATTACATTCGTCATGCTCCTACTTACTATTTACCATGTTTTAATAGGATACTATGAACTTTCTGATCACTCCCTTCTACTTTACTGTTCTTATCCAATTTAACTTTTGCCATGGTCAAGTTATTTTAACCGTATAGCCAAAGTATCTACTTTTCCATTGATATGTATATATGTGATATGAATATATGTGGTGACTCTTGCGCTCGAGTTATGAGGTATCTATCACGAATTTTGATGTATTAACCAATTTCTATGGTGGAGTTTGCCAAATCTTTACACTTATATGATATGGACGTATCTATGCTGCTTTGGATTCCATATTATATATCACTTTTTTTTATTTCTAAGCAGGTTTGGAATTTCAAATCCTTTTTGTCCGTCAAATAAAAATTTGATGAAGTTTTGGTATTTTTCACGTTTTTTATTTTACATTCTACTTAAATTTGTGAGTGTCGGCTTCCCCTTATCTAGAAATTCTCTTACAACTATTCCTTTATCTCAATTTCCTTTAATTTCCCTATGAGAGTGCCTTGTTTCTTCTTAGCATATGTGTTTCACCATGTCTCCACTTCCTTTAACCTCCCTCTTAGAGTGCCTTGTTTCTTCCTAAGTTAGCATATGTGTTTCCACCTAGTATACAGCTATATTTTTAAGATTTTATAAAGCCTTTTAGCTTTTGGGAGTTAATAATTTTGATTATGTACATAAATTTTGACATCTAAAAGAAACTAAAGAAAGCCATATAGTTAAGATGATGAGGATTCTCAATTGCAAGTAAATGAGATAGAGTTATTTTTTTTAAATATCAAGAATTTAACTACTATCCCTTTTTATAATTTATTTAAATCCAATAATCTACTACATATGTCAAATGTATTAAACATATAATTATATGTTTAACTATTTCTTAATAATTTATTTTCACCAAATATTTTATTTACATATGGGCACACACATTTTTATTTACTCGCTACATATTTTATTTACTCAATTCTTTATTTATACCAAGATAATTTTAATGCCTATAAGTGCACTTTCAACCAACTATGAACTACCTGAACTACTTGAATAATAAATCGAGTAATGATAGCTAAATATTTTTTTAAATATTTGTATATCCTTTCAACTAATTTGATATCCATTACACATATTTGGAACACATTATTCCTAAAACCATGAGGCTGAAAAATGTCAAGACTAAGCAAACTTTGCAATCTATCTACGAGGTAATCAACTCATCATTTGCATTTGAACATTGTTAACTAATCATTTTCATAATATCTTAAATATGAGCCTATGATTTCCTCATCTTAAAAAATTAGATTCACATTACTATCCACATCATAGATGAAATATACAGCCCAACCAATTACACAAAAGAATCCTTCTTACTAAACATTGTCCTAGACAATACCATCACTTATTCCATTCATGTACTTCGTACAAGTTGAATCCTCCAAATACAACTATATTAGAAGTGGTTGACAATCTAAATATGTATGTTAAATAAATATGAGTTTGAAACATCTTTAATAATTATTTTTATTGTAGGATAAGTTTAGCTTAATAACTGTATAATTATTTTTTTTAAAGAGAAATTCACTACAGTAAAAATGAAGTTGATTTCAGAGCATTTAGTAAAAAACTCAAAATACAAAATTAGTCAAAATAAGCTAGGGCACTCAGAAAAACAAAAATAGTCAAAATAAGCCTGGGCTTTTCAAAATGGTAATTAAGTGCTTCATTGTGCAATAAATCACAAGCTATTTTTAGTCAAAATGGTAATTGAGGGCTTCATTGTGCAATAAATCACAAGCTATTTTTAGTCAAAATAAGCGAGGGCACTGAAAAAAACAAAAATAGTCAAAATAAACATGGGCTTTTCAAAATGGTAATTGAGCACTTCATTATGGAGTAAATCACAAGCCATTTTTCTAATATTTAAGACATTTTCTTAAAGTGACATGATATATTATTCCTGTAAAAGAACAGACCTCAGAGAAATTCATTTTGACAAGCCTGTATAATTTCACAACATTTATTTCACATAAAACAAATACTAAGAAAGAAATAAAAAAAAAAAACAACAACGAATGAGATTGAAACTGATTGAAAAAAACAACTTACTTGGGACTTGAAAACTGGTAAATCTAGTTGATTTTGAAGTAAATGATGAGGGAAGTTCAGTGGAAAACTCCAACATTTATTTTTAGCCATCTATTTTTGGTTGTGGTATTGTCTTTCAAAGTTATCCCATACAAATTTTTGGAATCGATGTTTCGAACCATCTTTTGTGATTCATGAACCACTGAGAATGGTTCCAAAGGTCAATTTCAAAAATTTGTATGCAAGGACTCTAGAAGACAACACCACACATAATATAGATTGCAAGAGCATGAAATCAATAACTATCTTTACTTTTCAAGAAAATAACATGGCAATGACTACTGTTTTGAATGAGTTTAAGGTCCACCTTTTGATTACCCCTTTTCATTGTTATTTTGTTGTCTATTTGCTTGGGAAGGTGAGTAGCAATGGCAGACCACCTATTTCCTAGTAGAGCATGAAGATGAATAATAGTCTTCGGCATGCTGAATTTTTCCCCTTGATATTTGATCTTAGACAGTTAGCCTAATGCAATCTCGAGTGCTTTGGTTGTGCTACAGTATGTACATAACGAGATTCTGATTTTCTTCGGGGGTCGAGGGCCGTTCTTGAGCCCAACTTTTTCATAGCAGGGAGCCCTACCATTATTTTTGATTTGGTGTGACTTCTGATAACCCTCACAAAGATGTTTTCAAATTAAACACTGCAACTACCCTAACCCTCACAAAGATGTTTTCAAATTAAACACTGCAACTGCCCTTAACGTCACCAGTTGTTCCTCAGCTGCTTTTATTTCTCGATGGCTCTTCTTCATTGATGTTGGAAGATGGCAGAGTCAAACAAGAGGCAGAGTGTGGAATGATTGAGGGAAGCCTAATGAACAAAAACAAGCCCACCGCCCCTTCTCATTGTTATACACACCAAAAAATGCATGTATACTTTTAGTATTTTTCAATCACGTACTAGCTTACAATTTGATGGTTGAATTCACATTCTTTACGTAGACTAGTTGGTCGGTTCTTTGGATGTAACACCTAGATTACAATGTAGTTGTTCTTAGTTGTCTAACACGAGATCTCCCTTCATTATGTTCAAATCTACGAAAGGACTATAACCAGATAAATTTTTATATGATTCAACTCTATGAAAGTGTGCGAGGCTCCATTGCCATGTGAGCCAAAGGTATTGTATGCATTTGCGTTATGAGACTTAGTCTGACTTTGGTGTTTTTAACTTAAACACTGGCATCAAAATGACAGTTTCTGATTTATGAAGCATGTCAAATTTGATGAGTAAAAATTTACAGAGGATGTCAAATTTGATAGGTAAAAATTTACAGCAACTTTCAACTACGTCTTAAAATATGAAATACTTAACGTGAGATGTCAAATTCCAGGCCTGTTTCTAAGTGATCCAAATGTCACTAAATAATCACCCAAACTCGTGCGTCGAAGATGTCCTCACCCATGTGAACATGTGCGCTCCTCATTTTACGGTAGAGCTCTATTCCTTCGCAAACCCTAAAGTACTTTGTATGTCAGCTATCTCTTATTTAGTCTATAATGCTTTAGCAAATGTCACTGTACCCAACTGATGACAGGAGACCTTTGCAATAACCACCACCGTAGCCCTTCAAATCTCGCTGGCTCCTTCGGTTGACTCACGAACATCAATAAGAAACTCAAGTATAGCGAGAATAGTTAAATACCTTTCATTCTTTACTGGTTTATTCAATGGAAATCCTCTTCTAGTGAAGTCTTTACTTTCCTACATGTTTTCGGTGGCGCTCAGGGTAGAAATCGTCTTACCTGAGTACCTTAGTGCTTCCTCTACTTAGGTACATTTTATTTATTTCTTCCTTCGAGGGTCATCTCGAGGTTTTCTCCATTATTTCTCAGGTAGGGTGAGTTAATGGAATGAGTACCACTCTTCTTCCATTACACAACCACACTGGGATACTAGATGTCGAATCTTCTATAGAAGCATCACCTTCTGTTAGGGTTTCCAGGTAACATAGGCTTTTACAAAGTTCTCTTCTGTGGCTTGATTTCCTCAAGTTCCTTCTTTCTTTCTGTGCATTGGAATTACTAACTTTTTTTTTTCTTCTTTGTTTGTTTTTCAGGAATACAGATGACCAGGTAGCTAACTTGACCAGGTATACTCTGCCCTTATGCCGACGTTATTCTTTTCATTATTTTTACCTTAACTTACTGTGTAGCTTATCTTTCTTCGTACATGTAATTGTACCGCACCCTTTGCAGCTCCAACAGGTTTTCACTTCCTTTACTTCCTGCAATAGCTAACGTGCTTTCACTAAAACAACGGGTATAAATTTCAAGTCCTCTTATTCTGGTGCACCCTTTTGCCTGGTGCCCTCATATTTCTGTTCCTTCACTCGGTTCCCAAGGCGAAATTATTTTTCTGAATTTACTATTGGTTACCTCTTTTAAATTTTTTTTATTTCCAGGGTTCATACCAAACCCCAGTTTTCCGGTTCGTCCCCATGTGTAGATCAGTTCCTCTGGCTCTCCTCTCCGCTACGGAAGGGTATCATATGCAGGCCACTGGAATAATGGTCTCCGCTTTTAGAGAGTTTACTGCAAGCTACACACAGGTAAAATTAGTATTGGAAAACTCAATAAGGCCAATGAGTTGAACGCCACCGAACTTTATTTCTGTAATCTTACATCTACAATTTGAGATCAGTAGAAATTTCCCCTAGGTCTTGATAGGTCATTTTATTATACTGCTAATCTCTATCTTTGTGGTATTGCAGGGTTTTAACTGAGGAGAAAGGTACAAGGCAGGGCACATCTATCTATACCGCCTACCATTTCCTAACTTTTATCTATACCGCCTACCATTTCCTAACCAGGCAAAATTTGCCCTCTTTTTCTTCTTTCTACATTTTATTTCATTTACATTTACCCTGTAGCACCAGTAATTTCTTTATGAATTTCTCATACCCAATTTATCTTGGTTGCAGGTGTCGATTGCCCTCTACATAAATCCTTATAGTATTTCACTAACATGGTACCGACATTATTACCCAAAACTCCGTAGAACCTGCAGGTGGTTTTCCCCACCTTCACTGGGGTTCGAAGTGTAGCAGTGCTAGTGATAGTCCTGGTTATGTTAGTATGCGAGCACTAGAAATGCTCCTGGAGTAATATATTTGTTATAAAATTATAGTTACAGAAGTTCGCTTCATATTGTCCCTTCTAGTCAGTGATTACCAGCATACGAGTCATTAACTATGGTGAAGTTTACGTCATTGTAAAATTTATATGGTTATTGTATAACAACGGCAAGTTTCTTTTTCAGTTTGTGAATTGTTTTGCACCCTATGTATATGCTGTGTAACTGTTGATACCTGTAATTGAATTAATTTACAACAAATTAATGTACGTTTCTTTTTTAATTTGCGAATTGTTTTGCACCTTATGTATATAGGTGTAACTGTTGATACCTGTAATTAAATTAATTTACAACACATTAATGTATGCTTGACGCAGTGTGAATGATCATGCTTGTTCATACTCTCGTCCGTCTGTATAGGGTTATTCTTTGATGATCCTAAGCACGTCTCCAGCCATAATTGTAACTCAAACTCAAATCCTTTCACCACAATAATGCATGCACTCAGTTGAGTTGTATATATATATATATATATAGTTACATATTCATCTTAGGTCTGTTATGAACCCTAACACGTTAGGTCTGTTATGCTCCGAAAGTATCAAATTGGCCTATCTCGATACTATATTTTTATGTAAGGTACAGTATAATAGTATATTGAGCCCGCAGGCTGTTAATATGAATCCGCGTGCAGGTTTATGGATTTAATTTAATTCTTAGTCTTGTCTACGATATGAATCCACGTGAAGGTGGACGGATTTAATTTGATTCTTAGTCTTGTCCACGAACATCTCCAATGTGAATGTGTGTTGTGTAGGTTGATGTTTTAATTTCAAGCTTCGGTGCAATAATCCTTTATAAATGGTTGCCCATCATGAACCCTGTGCAAGCATTAATGCGGTATGAAAACACTTGTTCTCGGTTGCAATTTTTTTCATGGGATTTGAATGAAGTGGATACATGAAATTGGAAGTGCGGATGAATATATTAATGCAAATACTAGGGGATTGGTTAATTAAAAAAATAATTATATGAATCTCAGTTTGAGGGGATTGATTAATTAATAATTAATTAAAAAACAATTATATGAATCTTAGTTATGGTTTTTTTAACTTGGGGTATTAGAAAGTTAGAGGGGATTGACTAATTAGAAGGCAACTATACGAATCTCAGTTATGGTTTTTAACTTACGGTATTAGAAAATTGTAATATTGACCCACCCTATTGTTAAAACAGAAATGAATTTTTATAATTAAATATATATATAGATATCATAAAATAATTTTTATTATAATTATAATATTAATTTCAAATATAAATATATAATAATTAATTTTTATGATTTTCTAATATTAATAATCTAATCAATTTTCTAATAAAATTTTTTCTTTAACTAATTTTAAAAATATCTCACTTCAACTACTTTTTTATATAAATAATTTCTTTATAATATGGAAACATTCTTATATATAACTTCTTTATAATATAAAACACTTTATTTCTTAATTACTACACACTAACCTCTACTTGCTCATATGTATAACTTCTTGATGAGGTAAGAGTAGGACCTTCTATTAATCAAATTAAAAATACATAAATTTTAAGTTGTAGCCCCATTAGAGTTCAACCGACAACTGTTCAAACTAAAGCCGAACCATGCAATCAAAGTCGTGCACAGTCCAAACAAAACAACTTGGGAGTTACCTCCATTTACAATGGACAACAGGCAAACCAAAGATCAATTGGTCATGTTGTCTAGTGTTGAAAGAAAACGAGCCTCCAGAAGAAGCTTCAAGTGAGGGTCCACCAGACTTTCAACCAGGAAGATCAACAAGAAACATTAAAGAGCAAGTAGAGCCACGCACCGTCTGAGTCGACCTGTCAGTATCCACTGGGCCCGCTCAGACCCATAACCACAACATCAATCGTGGCCCACAATAACAACAACAACCATGGGCCCACAACAACCCACACCAAACCATTCTTACGGACCCGACGTAAACTTTATTCCCACCCTCTAAACTTTTTTCGGGTCCGAGACCCAAGCTAACTTGCACGATCAACCATACACCATTGATCTCCCGCCAATGATCCAACGGTGTACAGAGATATTGGGTGGACAAGTCGCAGGAGGGATAACCGTCCGATATGAGCGGTATTCTCTCACCTCTCCCTGCTACGTGTTGCACAATGAGTGGAATCAGGGCCTTCCTCCAAAAAACCCGATACCACTTAGATCCCGCTCGATAAACTTCTTGTGGTTTTGGAAAATTACACCTCGCGGAATAAGTACCGTGCTCCTTTGCCAAGTGGTTGCCATTGATCAAGTGCATCAGACGGTTCTTGTGTCGTCCATCCAAAATCATAGTTGAACCAAAACCACCATCAACCTTTCCATCTAAAGATTTGTTCCCTAGACGACCCAGTCTGTAATACATCCAGAGTAGGTCCTAGGGAGTATTGAGCTGTGGACTATGACCCACCCCCATGAGGGCGGACAATTTAGGGTACCCTGTCCTCCCTCCTGTCTACTATACCATCTTATTCCTTCTTGTGAATCCATAGCTCTATGTCTTTGTCTGCCTAACAGAGACAATCCTCCAACAGCTTGCCTAGGGGTACAAGATCCCAATCAAACCGAGAATCCCTATCCATGTTGGTGACCCCCTCATTCGCCAAGCGATTTGCTAACATGTTAGCTTTCCTCTTCACATGGACAAAGCCGACCATTTTTAAGGTTTGCAAGTGGGATTGGATTCGGTGAAAGACTTATTACACGCAAACCTCTACACACTAACCTCTACTTTCTTATATGTATAACTTCTTTATAATATGAAAACTTTAATTTCATAATTATTACAAGCTAACCTCTTTATTTAAGAGTATAAGAAAAATATATTGTTTCAAATTTTTTCTCACAATTTATTATCAAAAATAATAATAACCTTATGGAAAATGTGTTATATTTTTAACCTTAATATTATAATATGACTATTTTATTTAATAATGTTACGTATTCATTCTTTTCAACCACTTTATTTAAGAGTATAACAAAAATATATTGTTATAAATTTTTTCTCACAATTTATTATCAAAAATAATAATAACCTTATCCAAAATGTGTTATTTTTTTAACCTTAATATTATAATATGAATATTTATTTAGTAATGTTACGTGTTCATTCTTTTCAACCTAGTAATATCAATATTATAATATGAATATTTTACTTCATAATATTCATAATTTAATTTCATAACATGAAAATTATATGACTAGGTAGGATTATAAATGAGTTATAATATTTTTTATAATTAATAAATTTTAATTTCATCAAAATAGTTATAAATGGGTTAATTGGTTATTGTAAATTAGTTATAATATTTTTTATAATTAATAATATTTGTTTTCATTAAGATAAAGATAAATATAAATTGGTTAATTGGTTATCATTGTATTATAAAGAAATTTTTATTTCATCAAAATAACTATAAATTTGTTGTTATTATATATCATAAAAACTATAAAGTGTTTAAGAATAAAGTTTATTTCATGTGTTTAATAAAAGTGAAAGGGTTTGGTTTGATTGGTTTTACGAATTATTAGTTTTCATAATGTTATGGACTCAAGTCTCATGAAACATTATGTAATTGCCTAGTTTGTGACTTTTATGAAATAGTTGTATCTGGTATAATAGTGGGCAAACATAGAGGTTATCAACCATAGAACCTAAATGAGGTTTTAAGAATGTTGTTTGAGTTTCATCTTGAACCTTCAAAGCCTTAATGAGGACTTACAAAAATTGAAAACAAGTATACTTATGGCTTAGTCTAATTTATAGACAAAATGGTCCTTTTAAAAGCTTTTTCCTCATTAATTACTTTTAGAAACTTGAGTTTAAGTTTTTTTATCTATGAAATTCTAGTGGTGCATGGGTTTTTTAGAGTGTTGAATCCATTTATGCATTGAAAAATGTATTTTAAACAAGAAAAATTCACAATCTTGCTTGAAATTATATTGTTGGATTATTTGGAAAAGGTTATTTCGTTCTTAAATTAGATTATGCCCATATTTATTACTTATTTTTTTGGAGTATGGAGTTTGTTCATGACTAGTGTTCATGATACTAGATCTAGAAAAATAAAAACGTGTATACTTATTATTTATTTTTGGTCATGATAGTTGGAGCTAGAAAACTAAAATCATTTATACTTATTACTTGTTTAGGGGAACATGGATGATGGAGTGTACTACTATCTAGTCTTCTATGTTCACTCTATCTTAGATTGAGCTAGAAGAGGAATGAATACAAGTATGTAGTGGGGATTGAATTGTAACTTTTTTGAAAATTTTGATATTGATATTTTTCTCTCTAGTTTGTGCTAGAACCTAGGAATGGGTTTGATAGCATGAGAAACTACATTCTGAAGAAGGAAATCCATTTTTTGAGTTGTGAAAATTAAAGGAGGATTGTGATCAAGTGATTAGGATGGTTGCATGATCTGAAAATGGGGCTCTTAGGATTCTTGTCTAACTTACAAGAACCTCTCCCACTTCCAAAGCTTTAAATTTTCCCAAGTCTATTTGATCAACCAATGCAAAAATAAGAAATGCTTGACAATATGGGTGTATGCTTTTATTTGTTTTCAGCTGATTATTTACTTTTAAATCTGTTGTTTGTGTTGTTATGGGAAGGTACTTAAACTGATATATAAATGCATATAACAGTAGTTAGAGCAGCAGTAAAGACAAACACATAAGACAACAATATGATATGGAGTTCATCCTAATATCCCGGGCTACGTCTCCTTGAGCTCTAATCAACTCGATTAGGCTCTCTGGGATTATGGCAACAGTTCTTTTACAAGTTCCACACTCAACTCCAATGTTTTACACAGGAACATTGGGCTCAAAACACCATCTTATCCCTTGGCTCTTGGAGCTCTTCGGCTTTCTAGCTCTAGCTCTTGGCTTTGGCTCTGGCTCTTGCTCTAGCTCTTGGCTCTGACTCTGGCTCTGGCTCTTGGGCTCGAGCTCTGGTTCTAGCTCTCAGCTCTCGCTTCTGGCGCTCGCTCTTGCTCTTGGCTCTAGCTATGGCTCATGACTCTCTGCTCTGGCTTCTCTAAGCTCTTGCTCTCGGCCTTTGCATATCTCTGTGAGTCGCTCGACCTCCAAGCAACTCCAAAAAAAATATGCTACTATCAATTGAGCTCTCTGGCTTTTCACTCGACCTCCCAAGTGACTCTCTCAGTATTCTGTCTCTGTTCATGGCTTTGAAGCCATTCATTCCCATGTCTGTTCGGTTCCTCTTCCGCCTCTGTCGAATCACCTTCTGCAGCTATGCTTGGAGTTCCCTATTTGTCGTCATCATCAGTGCTCAGGGAGTGGCCACATGTCCTCCTGCAAACGGCGTCAGCCTGCTTCACCGGTTGAATTCTTCAGTTACGTCGTGGAGTGAGTCTTTCTCCACCGTGGCGGTCAAACGAACCTCAAATATTTACAAATAGCGGCTTATTCCCTCATCGATTCTGCTTCCTCCATTGGGCGCGATCTCAGCTGTTACATCTGTGGCCTCCAGATTCGACGCCATATGCACGTTTCACGCGTTTGACTTGCTCGACTATCAGTACGTGATTAATGGTGGTTTTCTCTCACCTCTGCTTGCCACACGTCGATCGTTGAGTGGGATCACTCTGCTTCCCTCCAAAAGTGCTTACTATTTGAGGATCCCCCAGTCAATACTGCCGGTTTCTTGGAGCGCGGGTCTCGCCTTGTCCTTTTAGCACTTTTTTGGTTTTCGCCCGCGGTTCTCCAGCTCCCCATGCGACCATGCACTCGGGCTTCCCCATTTTGGCCTTTTTCTCCCAGCAATAATCGCGCATCAAAAATCACTTCCATTTCCCGATCTGGGCCTCCTAGGGTCTAATTCGGCCTCACGTGCAGTCTTCATGGTTCTCAGTCAGTGTGCTTTGACAGCTCAGTCCTCGTCGTTCCACGCTGGCTATCATTGCCACTAGTTCAGGGTGTTTTTGATCATTGTTTTGGAATTCTTTGATGTTTGTCCAACTTGATACAGTCATGGTTCCTTTGACAGTCTTTATGGATCCAATTCGGATCACGCCTTCCCACTAAAAGAACTTTTGGTCCACAAAAAGACTGATATACTAATCTGAGCAGCAATGAGAGTAGCAACACCCTCTTCTTTCAACCTCCCTACACTTGCCTTTGAATAGTGCCTCTGAAGCACAATTTCTAACCACTCCCCTTCTTGGATGGGTTGGTCGTCTTGGGAAGAACTATTTTCCTCCTTGACTTCATGTAGAACTTTTGCTGTGAAGTTTACAAAAGGTAGTTTGAACTTCTTTGCCTTGATCCTTGATCCAACGTGGCTCAAACAAATGTGATCTGCTCCACAAAACTTTCACTTGTACATATTTGAAAAGCTACCAACAACAACTGTTAACAACAGCAGGCATACAAACAACAATTGCATGGCCTAACTCCTTCTTCAACAAAGAAATAGATTTCACACCTTGTGAAACCTTCCATGTCTTATATTTGCATACAAATGATTTACTAGATAACAAGCCAATAAAACATGCCTTTACAACAAATGACCCTTTAAGTCAAGCATGTAGGAAAAAGACCTTTAGGACTCTTTTCCATAAGATGAAACACTTCATCATTATCTCCATTTTGGAGACGAAGTTAACTTCTCCCAAGCCAACATTACATGCATCTCATGCTCATGCATGTATTCCATCTATCAACTTTCGCTTAAGTACACTGTACTTTCAAAGCTGAAATGAACATATTGTTGCAGCAATAAAGTGAGTTTCCTACTCAACCTCTTTCCATTTACCATTTTGGTAAGATCCTGCAACTTTCATTTATTCCACAAAGAAATGCAAACAGATGCATCAAAGGACATGCAGTCTTAGTTAAATAAGAGTTCTAACCATTTCTTACCAATCCATTTCAAAGGTCCATCCTTGGTTTGCACATCAGCATCAATATGTGAATCATTCTGAAACACATCAATCATGGAATCTTTATTTCCATCCCTGCCATTTTCTTTTTCCACCTTCTCCTTCAGCTTTGGTGGGAGCAGTGTTGGATTCAAAGTCCAACACCCTTCAACAATATGCCCTTGCTTATGGTAGTAAGTGCAAAACATGTGCATCCTTTTGACAGCCTAATTTGCCTTGTCCTATGGACTTTTGGCTGTTTGCTTCTTTCCTTCAAAAGTTTCCTGTATGTGGCCATCCTCTTCCAACATCTAGAAACATAATGGTTATCCCAACCATAAAAGGAACATGCAATTCTTTTTCCATGCTTTACAAAATCAAAAGGAATGTGTTTAGAACGAGATTTGTACTTGCCCTTTTCACCTTTATTTCCTTCATGAGTAGGTGAAGCAAATGAAGAAGTGGCTCCCTTTGGAACATCGTCACTTTCTTCAAGGCTTTCAGAGTTTCCACAACCCTCTGGTTCAAGTATGTTCTCCTAAACACCTGCATCCCGCAAATGATGTTTCAAATTATTGCATTCCTCCTGAATACTATCTTCACACTTTTGAGGTAGAGGACCTGCAATGAAACTCCTTTTCAGAACTGTTTCAATGGCCTGCATGGCAGCTTTGGAACTCTCTCCATGAGACTGTCCATAGCCAAGACCCAAATGCTTAGGCCTTTCCTCAACTATTATTGGCTCAACAATACCTTGAGCATGTTTGCCCAAGCCCTTTCCTTCATACCCCATCTTGGACATTAGCTTGGAACCTATGCCTCTAGTATGTTTTTCAAAAGAACCAATATAAGTATTCTTAGAAGAATTTGAAGCCAAACAGGAATGGTTTACCTCTTCTTCAAGCTGATACTTGGCCAAGGCTTCTTTTGCAACAAAGAGTTGTGACTCCAACTCATGCATCCTTTTCAGGTTCATACTTGCAATATGAAGTTGCCTCTCCATTTCTTGCAATTTGTCAGAAAGCAACCGCTTCTCTTCCTCCACGGAATTCAACTGCTCTCTAAGTATGTTGCTCTTCCTTCCATCCTCATACATTTCTCTCACCATATCCATCATGGTGGACAAGTCTTGCTTCATGTCTCCATCAAAGGAACTTGTGAAGAAAGAAGAATTTGAGAACTCACTTGTAGAAGTTGTCATTTTCAAAAAGTACAAAAGAACTACAAACAAGATTGATAAAGAGCTTACTCAAGCAACCTTTTGCAACAAACCTCTGGTGCTTCAAGGGTTACTTTGAGGTCCTTTGGGATAGAAGAATGCCTTCAGCCCTTCTTTCTTCTTGTCCTTCCTGGACTAAGCTATCAATAGATTTCCCTTCACCTCTGCAAACTCAAAGAATAGTCAGTCTGCAACCAAGCATACAATTGATGAGGTAATCAATCCTTGATTGTCCAAACACCTTTCAAACAAGCAATCTTTGCCTTGTCAATCAAGTATTCTGATATAACCTTCTTTGAAGGTGGGGTTAATCAATCTTAAGCTCTAATACCACCTAATCTGAAAATGGGGCTCTTAGGATTCTTGTCTAACTTACAAGAACCTCTCCCACTTCCAAAGCTTTAAATATTCCCAAGTCTATTTGATCAACCAATGCGGAAATAAGAAATTCTTGACAATATGGGTGTATGCTTGTATTTGTTTTCAGCTGATTATTTACTTTAAAATCTATTGTTTGTTCTGTTATGGGAAGGTACTTAAACTGATATATAAATGCATATAACAGCAGTTAGAGCAGTAGTAAAGACAAACACATAGGACAAGAATATAATATGGAGTTCACCCTAATGTATTGGGCTACGTCTCCTTGAGCTCTAATCAACTCAATTAGGCTCTCTGGGATTATGGAAATGGTTCTTTTACAAGTTCCACACTTACACAGGAACATTGGGCTCAGAACACCATCTTATCCCTTGGCTCTTGGAGCTCTTCGGCTTTCTAGCTTTGGCTCTTGGCTCTGGCTCTTGCTCTTGCTATGGCTCTTGGCTCTGACTCTTGCTCTGGCTCTTGGGCTGGAGCTCTGGTTCTGTCTCTCAGATCTTGCTTCTGGCACTCTCTCTTTCTCTTGGCTCTGCCTGTGGCTCGCGGCTCTCTGCTTTGGCTTCTCTAAGCTCTTTCTCTCAGCCTGTGCATGCCTTTGTGAGTCGCTCGACCTCTAAGCAACTCCAACAACAATATGCTACTATCAATTGAGCTCTTTGGCTTTTCATATATGATATATGAAATTTGAAGCCATTCGTTCCCATGTCTGTTTAGTTCCTCTTCTGCCTCCGTTGAATCACCTTCTGCAGCTGTGCTTGGAGTTCATTGTTCTGCATCATCATTAGCGCTCAGGAAGTGGCCACATGTCCTCCTTCAAATGGCACCAGCCTGCTTTGCCGGTTGAATTCTTCAGTTACGTTGTGGAGTGAGTCTTTCTCCACCATGGAGGTCAAACAGACCTCAAATATTTACAAATCGCGGCTTATTCCCTCATCAATTCTACTTCCTCCATCGGGCACAATCTCAGCCATTAGATTTGGGGCCTCCAGATCCGACGCCATAGGAACTTTTCGCATGGTTGACTTGCTTAACCGTTAGTGTGCGATCAACGGTGGTTTTCTCTCACCTTCGCTTGCCACGCATCAATCGTTGAGTGGGATCGCTTCACTTCCCTCCAAAACTGCTTAGGATTTGAGGAGCCCCCGATTGATACTATTGGTTTCTCGAAGCGGGGATCTTGCCTTGTCCTTTTAGCACTTTTTCCCTTTTTGCCCACAGTTCTCCTGCTTCCCACGTGACCATGCGCTCGGGGCTTCACCATTTTGGCCTTTTTTTCCCTGCAATGTAGGCGCTAATTGCACATCAAAAATCACCTCCATTTCCCAATATGGGCCTCCCAGGGGCTAATTCGCCCTCTCGCGCAGTCTCCATGGGCCTCAGTCAGTGCGCTTTGACTGAGGTCCTCGTCGTTCCATGTTGGCTGCCATTGCCACTGGTTCAGAGTGTTTTTGATCGCTGTTTTGGAATTCTTTGATGTTTGTCCGACCTGATACTGTCATGGTTCCTTTGACAATCTTTATGGATCCAATTTGGATCATTGCATGGGTAAATAAATTGAGAAATTTGTAGGAAATGAAATATTAGAGTTTTTTTTATCCTTGTTAACTAATAACCTCAACTCAAGAGAACCTCTTGGAAAAATTATCCCAAATTAGTGATTAATCAGAATATATATATATATATATATATATATATATATATATATATATATATATAATATTTTTGAAATAATTTTCCATTTTATATCCCATACATTTATATAAGTTATTATAAATGTGTAATATATTTATATATAAATATTATAAGATAAGAAATTTTATTTATGATAATCTAATAACCAAATAGATATAAAATTGGATAAAAATTTCTATAGCCTCACTTTTCTACATTACACTGGACTTAAATTCTATACTTGTTTAAAAAAATTCTAAATATATTAATCTTAGATAATATCAAAAGTTTTTCCTTATAAATTAGTTAATTACATATTTTAATTAAAAAAATACTTAAGAAAAATATTTAAATCATGTATTATGTTAGAGATGAGTATAAATAAGCATGTCAAAACATTAAAGGAAATTTAGAGGTTAAAGTGTAAGAATGAGTTTCTAAGCCTTTTGAATTTAATATGTATGGGAAATCTAATAAAATCTTGTTCATTTTTTCTTTATAATGATGGAGTTTTGTTTGGTGTTATGTTGGAGTTGGTTGAGTTGGGGAGTGGAGAGAGGAGAGCGAACAACTAGGGTCTCGGATAGATGTAAGGGTTTTCCATCCATGGAAGGTCGTAGAGGAGGGAGCTCCACTCCCTCCTATAAGGAGGTCATGGCCAATAAGGGCAAGAAGCCCCCAGAAAAATTTAGAGGAACTGTAGAGGAAGGAAGAAGCAATATGGAAGAGGAAACAAATGGCACCAAAATGAAGGAGAAAAGAAGCACAAAAGATGAGGAAGATGACAAAAATCAAGGAACAAAAGAGAAAAACAAAAGGGACCTTGTAAACCCAAAGCTGAAATCACACCCAGAGTAATTTTAAATGATCCTGTGCTGCAGGTACACAGGGCTCACGTGCGGACCTACGCAATCATTTGCAAATTCATGGGATTATGGCCCATAGAAAAAGCTTTGCAATCATGGATCAAATACCACTGGAAACCTAAAGGGAGTATTGATCTACACCTTGGGTCAAAGGGATTCTTCATCATAGTTTTCACAAATATCGAGGATAAAGATAGAGTGTTTGAAGGAGGAACCTACTTCTACGCAGTAGCAGGTCTCTATATGCAGCCATGGATGATGAATTTGTTCCGGAGCATGAGACTTTTAGTTCGGTCCCAGTCTAAGTAAGATTATATTCTCTACCTCTTGATTACTAGCAACCTGAATTGTTAGCTGCCATAGGCAATAAATTAGGCAGGTTTGTCAAAGCTTCTGAAGCTACTAGAAGGGGAAAATATAATTCCTTTGCAAGGATATGTGTGGAGATGGATCTATCCGGAGCTCTTCCGGATGAGGTAATATTGGAAGTTTTTGATGAAGAATAGGTTCAAACAGTGGGCTATGACCATATCCCATTCAGATGTCGTAGATGCCATGAACATGGACACCTACTAAGAGACTGCCCTCTCAATAAAGTAGAGAATAAAAGTAAAACTAATACTATGAAAGACCCTGATAGCTTTCACAAAGTGGTACATAGAGGAAAAGGTGGCAAGAGAGGGCAAAAACAACACCAAAATGAGGGACAACAAGCTAGTAAGAACCAGTTCCAAGTGCTTGAAGAGGAGGAAGAAAGAACAGTAGAAGAGCAAGAAATGGAAGGAAGTACGGGGGAGAAGGAAAAAGATGAAAACCGTGAACAAACACAGGAAAATGACAAATAGAAAGGGATCATGATGAGTGATACAGAACCGGAGATGGACCAGGAGATGACTCAAAGTGAGATGGAACTGGAGGATGGTGAGCTACAGGAGATCCTTGAAAGAGAACACCTAGATCTGGAAGGGTTCTTGATTCAGGGAACAACCGATGGGGTAGATTCGTTACCTCAAGAAGAGCTCAATAGAATACAACAGTTGTATTTATGGAAAACTTAGGCTAAGGGTTCGGAGGATGGAAAAAACACTGACAGGCAGAGTAACGAAGGCGTGAAAATGATAAAAACTACTCCGGGATTAGCACCTAGAAACCCAGGGAAGAAAAGAGGCAGAAAGAAGCAGAACGAGCTATTGATGGAATGTGGAAAGCTTATGATAGATTCAAGTAAGATGAAAGATCTTGCCAACTACTCCTTTACAAACCTTTAATGATGAAGTTCATATCTTGGAATATTGGAGGTCTAGGCAGTGAAAGAAAATAGAGAATGCTCAGTAATAGGATGAAACATGCATCTCCAAACATAATTTTCATCCAGGAAATGAAATGTTCTATTCAAAAGTTGAGACAAATACATGGTAAATGGCTCAGTAGGTTTGAGTTTCTAGAAGTTAAAGTAGAGAATACAGCAGGAGGCATTCTCACTCTCTGGAACCCCCAAAGAATAGACATAATAGATGCTGAGGCATCTAGGAACTATTTATCAGTGGTTATCCAGCCTGTAGGAGATAGGGGTACCTATATAGTCACAAATGTATATGGTCCTCAAAGGATAGATGTTAAACTAAGGTTTACATAATCCCTAGTGGATATTAGGGACAGGCATGCTAGAATACCCTGGATCATGGGAGGGGACTTCAATATGATAAAATCTCTTTCAGAGAAAAAATGGGGAACCAGGGCTCTAGGTAAAGACTCTTTAGCATTCCAAATCTTTACAGATAATATGAAGTTAGTTGACATTGAATCAAACAATGGCCTCTTTACCTGGAATAACAAGAGAGGAGGAGAATCTCATGTAGCCTCCAAGTTGGATAGATTCATTATCTCTGAGGACTTTATGCTCATAGATAAGGAAATAATAGCAAGAGTTCTTCCCTTTGGAGGCTCAGATCACTGGCCAGTTCAAATGGAGATCTAGGGCATAGGTACCCCCAGGAATAGACCTTTCAAATTTGAGAATATATGGCTTTCACACCCAGAATTCATCAGCAATATTGAAAAATGGTGGGCAGAAGATTTGTAGATTCAGGGAACTAGAATGTTCCTTCTATATAAAAGATTAAAGCACATAAAACTGAGACTCAAAGATTGGAACAAGAAGGATTTTGGCAACATTTTTGTTGGAAAGAAATCTGTGGAAAATAAAATGCAGGAACTCAACCAAGATATGATCAAGGAAGGTTTTGATAAAGACAAAAATGATCATGTTGAGAAACATCATCAAGAAAGGGAGAACTTATGTAAACAGGAGGAAATATTTTGGAGACAAAAATCCAGAGTATAATGGCTAAAATAAGGAGAGCATAACACTAGATTTTTTCACAAATCCACCAAGGTAAACAGAGCTCACAATAGAATATCTTCGATCAAAGATGAGAATGGGCAGCTTCAACAGTCACATGAGTATATAGAAGTTGTGTTAGTGCAGCACTTCAGAGGCATAGGTTAGGAAAACAATCCATAAAGAGAACATTTCATCAGTGACTTAACTAATCATATACCTAAGCTGGTGACTAGAGAGGACAATTTCAATCTTAATAGACCAGTGACTGAAGAGGAGGTTAGTGAGGTACTCAAAGATATGCAGAATGGAAAAGCACCAAGCCTGGATGGCTTCAATGTGGATTTCTTTAAAGCTTGCTGGAAGATTGTTAAAGAGGGTATTTTGAAGGTAGTGGAGGATTCTAGGGTGAATAGAACTATATTGAAGGTGCTGAATACCTCCTTCATCTCCCTGATCCCCAAACAAGACAATTCCCAAACACCAGAAAGGTATAGACCCATAGCTTTATGCAACGTGGTTTACAAGATAATATCCAAGGTAGTGGCCAATAGACTCAAACCTCTGCTTCCTACTCTGGTTTCGGGGGAGCAATCCGGTTATGTAGAAGGCAGAAAGATACTGGATAACATCATTTAAGCTCACGAAGTGGTTCACTTGCTAACTAGAAAGAGGAAAGCCAGAATGATCTTGCAACTAGACATAGCCAAAGCTTATGACAAAGTGAACTGGACCTACATCAGGAAAGTGTTAATATCGTTTGGTTTTAATCATAACTGGGTTAGATGGGTCATGGCCCTGGTGACTTCTTCCAGCTTTTCAATACTAGTTAATAGCTCTCCCTCTGAGATTTTTCTTCCTTCAAGAGGACTCAGGCAGGGGGATCTACTCTCTCCCTTTCTCTTCATCCTCATGATGGAAGGACTGGGTCGGTCTATCGAGCATGCTAGAGTAACAGGAAAAATTCAGGGCCTGCATCTAACAGATAACAGATAGGCTTTGACTCACCAACAATTTGTAGATGACACCATGTTACAGGGAATCCCCACAGTCAAAGAGGCTCTGGCGTACAAAAAAATACTGAATGACTTTGCCATGGCTTCAGGTATAGAAGTTAACCTTTCCAAATCTAAAATATTTTTCTTTAATACCAACATTGCTATTCAGATAAATATCTCCAGAATTCTAGGATTTCAAAGGGATTCCCTCCCTTCAAAGTATTTTGGAGTTATTCTAACTGCAAAACCTTGCACAAGAGCATTTGGGAACCTTTGATCAATAAGATGCAGGATAAAGTCAGAAAATGGACCATCAGATCTTTAAATCTAGCTGGTAGACTGGTGCTAACAAAGGCGGTGCTCCAATCAATCCTAATTTTCATGCTATCAGCACTCCTAGCCCCAAAAGGAGTCTTGCAACAATTCAGAAACATCCAAAGAGACTTTCTCTAGAGCAAGGAGGAGACAAGGAAGAAATGGGCCTTAGTCTCTTGGGATAGGATCTGTAAGCCCAAGAACCAAGGGGGGCCTAGACTTGGATGATCAGGAGATTCTCAGCAATGTTTTAGGGGCCAAACTCTGGTGGTGGTGGGTTAAAGATCCAAAGGCTCAATGGGCAAGCATCTAGAAGAAAAATATGCCAGCTCTTGGTAATTTAGAGATCTCATAAGGATGAATGGAAATATAAAGGGCTCATTCATCTGGAATAAGGCCTCGGAGAATAGAGGTTTAGTACAAAAAAACAATTTTTGGGAAATTAGAGAGGGAGATTTAGCACTTTTCTGGGAGGATAAATGGCAAAAAGAACCAATACTGTTAAAAGAGGATTTTTCGGGCCTCAAGCATGACACTGACACCCAAGGTTTGATAAGAGTAAAATATTTTTGGGATAATGCACACAATATAGGAAAATGGAGGATATGGAAAGATATAGAGTGCAGTAATGATAGACCGCTGAAAACAAAATCAGAGGATCTTAAGAGAATATTGGAACAAAGGATGATTTTGGTTTCGGAGGGATAGGAGCAACTAAGATGGGGAAAAAACAAAGAAGGCACCTTTAATATTAAGGAAGCAAAAGATATTCTCCTTGAGCTGGATTCCCAGGCTCCAAATAGGATCTAGCAGAACCTATGGAGACACCAAGGTTGGATGAAGATCAAACTCTTCATGTGACTAGTTCATCATAAGAAAATCTTGACTTGGGACACTATTAGGAAGAGGGGTATGATGGGGCCTTCTAGATGCTAGCTCTGTGAAGCCCAACAGGAAATAATGGAACATATTCTCAATAGCTGTAATTTCACCTCCAGGCTATGGGATGCATTTGCCACCATTTTCGAATAGACTGATAGGGACAAAGAGAGTATCACCAACACCCTAAGTAGATGAAGAAGAATTTTTTCAGATAATGAAGTTCTTAACTCTGCTTGGACTCTTATGCCAAGCTTCATTATTTGGAATGTTTGGAAAGAAATGAATAAGAGAATCTTCAAAAATGAAAAGAATCCTACTCTTCGCCTATTTGAAAAGATCTTAAAACAGCTTAAGGAGACGGTCGGCACTACAGTAAGGAATTTCCCCAAAAATTATCCCTCAGAGGCTGATTGAGAATTCTCAGGCATTTAGGTATGCAGGGAATCATTCCGCAAGGCCTGGATAGAAAAGAAATCAGAATAGAAACTAAGAAGGAGTATTGGCATCCTCCCCCAAAAGGTTTTTTGAAGTATAACATAGATGGAGCTTCAAAAGGCAATTCGGGAACTGTGAGCTTTGGAGGGGTTCTTCAGGATGAAGTAGGAAGCATCCTCTTCCTCTTCCATGGTCATTTAGGAAAAGCCACCAACAGCATGGAAAAATTATTGGCTATGGAGCAATGCTTAGAATTTCTGAAGCACGAGAACTTCCGAAATGTGATCATAGAAGTTGACTCTGAGTTAGTAATTAAATCAGTCAAGAGAATTAGTTATGGAACAGGGCCAGAGAAAGTCTCAAAACACTGGAAGTTAATCTGGGTTTTCCAAAGAATTCAGGGTCACCTTCAGGGACTAAGCTTGGTAAGGTTCAACCATGTGTGTAGGAAGGCTAACAAACTGGCTGATATCTTGGCCAACCAAGGTGTGAACTATTCGGACCGCAGAGTTTCGATAGGGTGGAAAGTTATACCTTAAGGTAAGCTAAAAGAACTTTGCCATAACCAAGCGGAAGAGGATAGAGAAGTGTATCGAAACAAAGATAAAAAGGAAAGGTCTCAATGATTAGGGCTCTGCTCGATTCTCTAATTTTTGTCAGACAGGTATTAAGTGGGAGACAGGACACGGTTAGCCTTTGTAGCACTAGTAGTTTCAACTTTAGAAATCCCCAGTGCAGGTTGGAATGGTTTCTCAGTTTAGCGGATGGTACGCCAGTGAGTAAGATCTACAAACACCAGGGTTTCGGGTTCAAAAATAGTGCTAAGGAGGAGAAGGATAGGGTGCCTGATTTTTTCAGCAGTCATTTCACTCATAATTTTACTTTTCGGGAGGCAAAACCGCTTCCGGAGTGGTTTGCAGTTGATCGCACCACTTTCAAGCAGAAAGCGGTTTCGGCGATTTGGAAGCGATTCCATATAGCTTCCGACAAGTGGCTGAGGGCCGGTACGGGAAACCGCCCTCATCGCACACTAAAGTTCAGTACCCATGAATCATGCAATATTCATCTCATCCATTAGATTTCTCTTAACAGATCAACGATTTGAAATGATCGTGCAGTTTGGTGGGTACATGGCGTTAGTCAGTGAGTGGTTTCTCGTTGAGAAATCCTCCTCTGTCATTGGATTGAGATATTGGAGTGAACGGTCGAGATTAAAATGGTAAGTCAGGTGAACGATGGTGAGGGTATTTGCGGGGAGTTTGTATTCTAAAGGGTTAGGAGGTTACTTTTGTTGGGTTGGGGGATCATGCCATAGGCCATTAGCACTCCATTTTTCTGAGACCACGGTGCCTGTTGGACGTTTGTACACAATGTAAAATATCTTTGGCTTAATGAAATAGAAGGATCGTTTCTTACTTTAGCAAAAAAAAAAAAAAAAAAATCTTTATAATGATGCTTATATGTTCATTAAATAAAATATTCATAACTATTTTTTTCTCAACTCTATATATAGAATTTTGAAATAACTATTTACATGTTACTTAATTATTATATAGATATATTTCAAAAACTATATAAATAATATTTCTTAAATTTTTAAGTTTACGTTTAAATTAATTTTCATTTTTTTTCTTTTTTTCCTAAACTAAAATCTTGAACTTTTAAGTATATTTCAAATAATTTTAGTATTCTTAAGTTCATGTATTTTTATTGTACTACAATCCACAAGTTCTATGTTAGTGTTTCTTTATCATTAAGTTCATTCGCAAAAGAAAAACCAATCCTCCACAAAAAGACAAGCGATCAAGCTTTCTATACATTTACATCAAAGATAATAAATGTAATAGTACAATATGTAGAGAATAGAGAATAGAGAATACTAATCCATTAGATATATATGATAGGAGAAGTGCAAAGTTTTTTGATTTTAAGTAGTTATTCACACCAACAATAATGAAGAAATTATGTTCACTAGCATTCTTTAATTTTAATGACTCGGCAGTGCCTCAACCCATATCTAGTCCATTTTGGAAAATCTTAGCTACTTCCTCATTCCTATTCCTGTAAATGTGATTAAAAGTAACATGTGTGAAAGGTGTAAGATTTTGTTTGGTCCTCTAAAACAAGGGAGAAGAATAGTTTGTGTTACTTGTATCCATTTGATGACAACTCGAGAGTCTCCATAGATATGAAGAGATAATATATCATGTGATCATGTTAGAAGAATGAAAATATAGAGTGAAAGTAGCTCTCCATAGTTGTTTTAGGTGTTTCTAATATTTATAGAGAAAGTGAGACAATGTGAAGCTAAAATATGCACTATGCCCCCGACCACTCCTACAAATGGAACCCTCGTTCTGCTTCATGAAAAAAAGGTAAATATATTTTTACGCCCATAGGTGTGATAGATAAAAGAACCAATTAAATATGATTAGGAGTATCAGGAATCTATGGCTAGACTTTGAGAGGAAACTTTGAATGGGTTTGGAGCTCTATTTTCAAAAATAGTTGAGTTCATTTCCAACCATATTCCCCAACAAATGGTATCCCTTTGAGATTTTCAAGGAGATAATGAGAAGTCCAAGGTAGTAACCTTTCACTTTTTTCCAATACTCCCTAGGTGGTAGATGTTGGCATTATGTTTCTGGTATGGCTATATGTTACAGATGTTGTACTTGATGGCAACACCCGTGGCAAGGCTCTCAAATGTTGAAAATTAAGAAGTACGCAGGAGATCAGTTCAGAAGGTGCGTACCCGCAGGTACACCGTGAAGGGACCGCGGCCAGTTACGCAGGTCAGCCATTCAGGAGGTGCGTACCCCCAGTGCACTCATTTCAAGGCAGAGAAAAGCACACGTGGGGTTTCTTATGTTTAACCCTTGGTATTTAGCCAACGGTATTTGTGTTATTATGGTTTTGGCTCGTGGTATTGATCCATGATTTTAGGAGGAGCTTGCCTATATAAAGCAAAGGAGATCACTTGGCTAAGTATCTTTTGCAATTGAATATCTTAAGATCTGAAATATTGGGTTATGGTCTTAAAAGCTTGATCTATATGTAAGAGAAGTTGATAGCGAATCTGTGAAGAGTGATCTCTCGAGCGCATGATCAGATCTGAGCAACTGTGCCACTCTGGTGGACTGCCAATTCAGCCCTAATCAGAAGTACGCAGGTGTTTAACAGGAGAGCTGCGTGGTTATGCAGAGCAGAAACAGGAGATCTGCGTGGGTACGCAGAGCAGAAACAGGCGAGCTGCGTGGGTATGGAGAGCAGAAGAAGGAGAACTGTGTGGGTACGCAGAGCGTCAAAGTTTCAGGTGCGTACGCACAGTAAAAGTACGCGGTGCGATAGTATCTCTGGGTGCGTACCTACAGTAACAGTACGCGGCGCGATAGTGTCTCTGGGTGCGTACCTGCAGTAACAGTACGCAATGCGGTTGAAGAAACAGTGCGTGGACACGCAATGTGGCAGGAGGGTCTCTGCGGGTATACGCAGGGAAGCAGAAGGTGAAGTGCATACGCACGCAGACCAGAGAAAGAAAAATTGCGTATCTGTCTTAAGACATTTTGTTTGGCTGTATTTTTCTGTTGATAAGGTGTTCTGGGTTTAGTTCTATTATTGTTGATCTGGTTACTACAGTTGACTGGGTGATTTTCTTATACTTGATGATCATTTGATGTTTATGGATCCAGTTTGAAAATTTATGAAAGTGGTCCTTGTAAGAAAAGAAATAGGGGGTTGTAGCTCCCTTCCAGGAGAGACTGGAAAACGAGAGAGAGAGTTGTAGCTCTCTGCAGGTTGCAGCCTGCGTACTGGTAAAGGACTGCACCAGTACAAAACCATTGTAAAAGGAGTTTCTAATTTGAAAGAAGATAGAGACATATTGCAGCAGGTGGTTTTCAACCACATTGGGTTTCCACCTTACATCTTGTGTTCTTTGGTGTGACTATCTGTTTTCTTTGTTCATGCTCATTATTTTATGGTACTGACATGCAAGACTAATTCAAAGAACAAATAAGGAAGATTTATTAAAAGGATTTGATAATACTGATTCACCCCCCCTCTCAGTATTATTTCCAACAGTAGATAGATTGTTGGTATTTTTCCAACACAACAGGAATATATTAGGACCTTGGAAGGATATTATTTGTAGCATATCCTAAGAGAGACTCTTTTCGTTAGCATGAGCCACATAAAAAACTTTTCTTTAGGTGGAAAACTTAGTTTCCAAATGTTTTCCCCACCATTGGGGATATTCTAGGCCTTGAAATTGAGAGAGATCCATATTTTGGAGAATACCTTCCATTTGGGTTAGGGGCCCATATTAGTTTATCCAATGATTCTAATAGAGACATGTTGGAGAAATTTAGAGTTATGGTTTTAGGATTCCACTTCATCCCCTTCTAGATGCAAATCAGTGGTAGTCAACAAGATACAAGGACCCAAGGGAATATGATTATGAGAGGATTTATCTAGTTTTAAAAAACATGCTTCAGATAATTTTAGAATGAGAGGGTCTTGGAAATCGAAACAATGTAAGCTTCTAATCTAGGGATCTTTTCCTAGTAGTATATTTATTCCCTTGTCAATCTTCTAGCATAAATGATCATCAATGATATGGAATTCCTTTGTAATTCCTTTCCAAATAATGGATACAACATTTTGAGAATTTAGTGGGGGGGATATCATCCATGCTAGAATAGATTAAGGTTTGATGTATTTCTATTTTCTAAAAAATAAACAATTTGCAAAAAGGGAAGTTTAATATTTAAACATTACAGAGAAGAAGGGTAAGTTTTATAATTAAAATGTTGCGAAAAATTAAAACAAACATCAACAAAGATATAATTCATATATCTTATCCGTGGAAACATAGGGTTTTGGCCTAATAGTGCATAGGGAGGTTGGTTCTTGGCAATGTCTCCTCTCAAAATGCAAATGGAGGATTATGAGTATATCTGAGAACTACTATTCGAAACCTTTAAAATCGTAATTTCCGTTGAATCATAACCTGCTTTGGCACCATTGATCTGAACCTTGGGGGATAAGATCCAGGAACCATGAATTTTGAGAGAGGAGGAGAGGAATATATAAATCTTCCAAGAAATGAATCCCAAAAACATTAAAAAAAAAAAGCAAAATACCCACACTGAAAACAACAAATAATTTTATTAATTTAGAAGAAAACCCTTTTCACAACTACGTTCTTCAGGGCCAACCTATCCTTTTTCAAGTAGAGGCTCATTATTTATATTATTTTTGGTTCCTGACTAAGTTACATCATTCAATACCATGGGCAGATACAACTTTCCATTTGGATCATACTAAAAATGCCAAAGAGAGTTAGTATAAAAAAATTACACTTAAAAGAATGTGATAAGGGGTAAAAGGCATAACTCCCTACTCGAAGCTCATAATATAGTGTGGGATTAGTAAATGGAAATACATTACATCGAGGAACTAAGCCAGGGAATTAAAATTAGAATTTTGGTGTCCAAGTCCAAAGAAAATCGCAAAGATAAGCTTATAATATGGCAAGGGTAAATTAAAAAAATAGGCCAAACTTCAAAGGCGATAACTTACATCCCAGATCTCCGATAGGGGAATTTGAGTAGTCAATGGAAATATTGAGAGGAAAAAAAATCATCCACTCACATATAGTTTTGGTTTCGGCAACGAAAATCTCATAAAATCAAAATAAGTTTAGTAGGGACCTTAAGCACTAGAAAACATGTCACTAGAATTGCTAAAATATGTATATAACATAATTGTTGCTTGTACATTTGATCGAATCATAGTGACAAGAAGCATGGAATGGGATGTGCCTAGTGAACTCACAACTATGAGTAATAAGTGAGGAAGCATCGAATGAAATGTGCCTAGGGCACTCACAATTATGAGTAAGAAGTGAGGGGTATGAATATTAGCATGGGAAATGAAGAAAAAAATTTGAATAGAAACAAAAAAATGTTACCAAGTTAAGGTTAATTGTGACCTCAAAAGTGGTACTCTAGCCCTCAAAACTCATCTTTTCCTTTGTAAAATCAAGAAAAATGATCCATCAATCAATTGTGCTAACAGTAGCACCCTTTTTAATTTTAAAATTACAACATTTTGCAAAAGTTGCATATTAAAATCCAATAGAAGAATAATTTCAATTAGAGTGGTATTTTTTTTTAAACGAGAAAGAGTAGTATATTTATATATAAATCGTGCCCATTTGCATCCAAAATCAGGAGTTTAAATAAAAAAATTGAACCTGCTAAGGGCTTCTCAAAATTCGTTTATTCCCCGTCCCTTCCTAGAGAATTTTTTCCCCAAAATTCCAAAAATATTTCCCATAACTAGTAGCATGTGGCTATACATTCTACAATTACTGTTGTAATAAATATTTACAAGTGAAGTTTTCCATTAAAAAACATCTTTAAACTAAGAGAGAAAAAAACATTACTCATCCATTGGCGTTGGACTATTAAGATTGAGACGATTCTATTCTTCATCAGTCTTTGATTTGTTCTCTACCTCATCCTCCCGTTATTGGATGTGTTCCTTCATTTTTACTTGTTTCTCCCACATTTCTAATGCCTCCTTCTGTTGTCGATGGATGCACCTGTGTATAATTTCTAGACCCTACCTAAATTCCATATGCTCTTCCATATATCCATTATAGATATGCATGTTTATTCCACCCTCTCGAGCTCTTCCCTCCCTCGACCCCCCTTTTTGAGGCCGACGACGGCCCTAGGAACTAGACAATGATCCCTCCTCTGTTGATTTACTCTACATCCTCATTTTCACCACTAGGGAGCTACCAGAGTGACCAATATCCAAGGTTCCAAAAACTCTCCACTCAGGATTATTCTAGGCAATCAACACAATGGCATCATCTTGATGCACAATGAAAATTCTTCCCTTACAAACACTCAACTTCCTCCCACGACTTCACACACCATTGATTACCACCCTTGTGTCAAAAAACTTGACTAGAATCCTGTAGAAGTTACTTAGTGACCTTAGCCCCAGCCACTTGGCCTTCACAGAGACCACCTAAGCAGATAGTGACAAAAAACAATGACAAAATATAAAACGGTTACCCCTTTTATAGAATATGCAGGTCCGAAGTCTAATGAAGACCTAGAAATTGGTACTCTTGATGTTGAGATCCCAATGCTCCCCCATAATTTCCCATCTTTTTGCTTCATCCTTCATCCTTACCCACACCTTCCTCCCACACATGATCTGAGAAATTCATATCAAAGGGATTAAATGCTTCTCATGCTCCCCCATTTTGTTACATGCTCTTATGCTGGATCATCAGCCACTACAACTATTTCTGTGATGCAAGGGCTTTAATCTCACAATGTGAGACCTCCCAGTACTATATGTAGTACATATTCGATGGGAGAAGCCACATTGTGGCAGAAATTCAAGCCAACTTATGCCACGAGACACGAGGATGGGCCGGGTTGAGTTAAGGCTGATGATAAAGGAACAGGGGAGTGGGGTGTGGATCAGAGCGAATGGAGGCGTTTAGGAATGAAATGAAGAAGGGCAATGAGGGCTAGGGAGGAGAAATGACATGAGAGAAGAGGCGAGGGGAAGGAAGGGGTGGGAGAGGGAGGGGGGGACGAAGAGGACGTAGGGAGAGAAGGAGGCACAATGGGTATATAGGTGCTAACCCCAAATTAACCTTGTTACTTTTATTTACTAACCTCTTGATCCTACCAAGAGTGCCTTCCCCAGTTCAATGCTTTAAAACCTTGACCATGATCAGGCAATTTATATAGTTTCCTTTATTTCATTCACTATACTTCTTTTTGCATTGAACTGATAGGCCAAATTTTCTTTCTTATCCACTTCCTGATTATTCCCTCTTAAGATGTGAAAGAATGACACTCGATCAAAGAGAGGAATCATACCTTGGGATGTCTTAATGATTTGGTTTTTTTTTTTTTGATGAATTGTATTTCATATGTTTTATTATCAGCATTGAGTCTCCTAAGACTTGGATCTTTCTAATGCTCTATTTTTGAGACATAGAAATTTGAGGGATAAACCATAAGCATTAGCTTGATTGCTTATATTCCTTCCCAAGCCCAAGTATATATGTCTTCGATGTTTCCTTCGAGATTAATGAGAATCCATCCCCTTTCTACCACCCTAGGATTATCTTTTGATGCTCCATCAAATTGGAAAGTCCATTGTTTCGAGGATCTTATAGATTCTGCTAGCCCCTTAGAAGATAATATTAGGATCCACGGGGCATGAGAAGGGTTTCATTTTTCTAGAAGTTGGAAAGTAGGGGTACATACCTATGGCGCAATCTAGGAAGATTCAATTTCATCTAGGGAGCGACCAATTTACGGTCTATGAAATTCCATACACGACGAGAGGGCTTTCATTATTTTAAAGCTGGTTGAGGGGCGAGTCTTTCTAAAGATTGCTTTGTTCCTTTATAGCCAAACTTTCCAACAGACATACTTGGGAAGAGAAAACCATATTTCTTTGAATATGCTTTTGGCCTGAAGGGATCCTAAATAACATTTGGGCCAAGAACTGAAGAAAAGAAGAAGGTCATATGGCCATGAACTACTCCAGTATAGAGGGCCTAGAACCACTGACCAAACTTCCTTAGGCACCTGAAAATGGAGAAAGATATGGGGAATGGAATCTTCTGAATTTTCACAAAGAGGGCATCTAGAACGACCATTATGACCCTGTTTTTAAGGTTCTTTGTTGTTAGGATTTTTTTATGAGATAGCAAAAAGTAGAAAAAATTACCTTTAGGATAACATTTGGTTTCCAGATTTTGTTCCATATGGAGGATTTAGGTGGTACCTTGGATTTAAAGAGGAGGTGAGAATATCATTCTTTAATAGAGTAGCTAGAATTTTTCCATCCCCACTTATCTGCAATTGTGAGAGCTATGGGGGTGCAATCTCTTAGTTTATTAATAAATTTTTCTCTTTGTGGGAGTAGGGCCTCTGGGATGTTATCAATATTCCACCCCTTCCACCCTCCTTGTTGATCCTATTCTAAGATCTTATCCAAATTTTCCACCACTCCTTGCCTTATGAATATTCTCAGAGCATCTAGGGAAAGATTTGAGCCCAAGGGATGGAGGCCCAAAATGGATTCCATGAAAATGTTGATGGAGGCTCCATTCCTAGGGACATTGCTTACATTTTCTCTTATGATGTCTGAGGAGGAATTAATTAATTTCCATATGGGGGACTCGAAACCTGTGTCCTCTCTCCCCTCCCGGTCATTTTGTTGATTTAAATACTTTTCCATAATCACCTGAGTCAATCATTGACTCGACTAAAGCAATGAGGACTCTATATATGTTTTTTTTTAAGCGCCGAGCAATTATAGTCGAGGCTCCTCCCATCAAAATTGTGTTGTAGATGAACTGTCCATGATTTATACTTATGATTCCTTCTTTGTACCTGATTCTCAGAAGATTGAGAGAAGCTCTTTCATGCTCCATTTTCCTATCAGTGAATCCTCCATAATGATGTATAAAAAGCGGGAGAGGGGACAATTTTGATGTAGACCCCTAGAATCCTTGAAGAAGCCTGCCACTCGGCCATTGACTAACAAAGAAATCCAAGGGGAATATATACACATGATGATACATCTGATGAATATATCATCTACCCCCATTTTATTGGGGACCTTTATCAGGAACTCATGCCTAACTCTATCAAAAGTGTTTTCCATGTCGAGCTTTATGATCATCCCTTCATTGTCTCTTCACTGGCTCAAATCGAGAGCCTCTTGGTTTAGGATAATATTGTCAAATATTTTCCTACCTAGGACAAATTTCCCCTGGTTAGTGGAGATCAAAGAAGAAAAGGTAGGTTCGAGCCTTAAGGCCAGCAACTTTGAGAAAAAGTTATAGGAGACATTGCATAGGGATATTGGATGGAATCTAGAGAAGGAAGAAGGATTTGATTATTTGGGAATTAGATCCAGGAAGAAAGTGTTTATGCCACCCCCCATGATAAATCACTTGAATGAGTATCCTACCATTTTGCAAAGATCCTTCATTATTACCTCCTAGAAAAATTGATAGAAGCTAGCTAAGAAACCATCCAGGCCAAGAGCCTTATGAGGGGAAAGGAGAATATTACCCCTCTGATTTCATCAACTAGAGGAGGGGATACCAAAGTTTTATTCATATCCTCTGACACCATCTCTTTGATACCATTCAAGAATAATTCCTCGCTATCTAGATCCCTGGTAGGGTCCCTTATATATAGATTTTCATAGTGTTCAACTGACGCTCTCTTCATTTCTTCAAAATTCTTGATGGTTTCCCCACTATAATTTATATGTGCTATGCTGTTTTTTGATTCCCTGAACTTGGCTTGTTTGTGGAAAAATTGTGTGTTCCTATCCCTAGCCTTCAGCCATTTTTTCTATGTTTCAATCTCCAATACTACTCGTCCCTCATAAGGTTTGCATGGAGGGCCTTGAAAGTCTCCTCTTCTTTTTGGTATTCTGATACGGTTACCATCGTTGTTTCCATTTTTCCCTAGATTGAAGCTAAGTTTTCTTCCATCTCCTTGATGTTGCCTTATCTGCCTAATTTTTTTTCTTAGAGCCACTTTTTAATGTCACCTTTCAGCCTACGTATCTTGGACTCCCAAATGGTTATTGGGCTTCCTTCAATCCACCTTAACAAAGAGAGGGAAACAACCTCTAAGAAATTAGGGACATCAAGACATACGGGAGAAAAACGAAAGGGGATAAGACTCAGATTTAGGGGATGGGAGATCTTTAGACTAATCGACCGATTGTCGGAACTGAACCATGATAAAATAGAGGATTTAAGGCAGAAATTTAGGATAAGGAGGTTGTCAGAGGCAAGAAAGCAGTTTAGACAAGCCGCGATACGGCTCACACCTACCCTTTTATTGGTCCAAGTATACAAATAATTATTGGGATTGACATCAAAGAGATTTAAAGTTAATATGAGGTCTTCCATATGCTCATGGAGGGAATCTCGAGCAATGGAGCCACCCCCATTTTCATGGTTTCCCATTGTTGTATTGAAATATCCTCCAAAAATACACTTTTGACCATACTCTGTACCTTTTAGCTCCATCAGGGATTTCCAACATTCTTTATTTTCTCAGAAATGAGTGGGCATGTAGATGTTGATCATTGTGAGGGATTGATGCATCTCTATTATATTAAAAGAAGTTGCAATCCAATGAGTAGTTTTTAAAGAACTTACCAATTGTAGTTTTGCAAGGTTCCACATTGTACAAAGTCCTCTCGATGCCCCTCTCGAGCTGACTATTTCTAGGTTGCAGCAGCTCCAAATATTGTTTTTTATTGAGTGAAAGTTCTGCTCATCGAGCTTATTCTCTTGTAGTAGGGTAACATCTGGTATTTCATTTTGGATTACAGACTCTGCTTCCACTATTATTTTTATTGATCCCAGTCCACTACAAGTCTAGGAGATTATATTCATTAATCACTTTTTTGTATTTCCTGCCCCTTTACTTGGGCCCATATTACTTACTTTTTCCCTCCTCTTTTATTCCCCTCTCTTGCTAGCTGACGAGGGATAGTGTGTTGGACTCCAAACTCTTTGTCTTTTTCTGTTTTTTCCCTCCTTATTTCCTTGTTTTTTTCTCTTCCTTTTTATTTTCCTTTCCTTTCTATTTTCTTTATTCTTGTACATTTTGGTCTTTCATCTGCAAAACTTAGTAGTGTAGATGGCCTTTAATGTTCCTTTGATGTAAGGAGTCCATCATCGTCCTCATCCTCTTCCGAGGATTCTTCTGAGATACTTTCGGTGTCTGGGCTAGATCTCGCTGCCTTATGGCTTTTTGGGGCCTGAGCAAGGGAAGCTAACAAGGTGGATATGACCTCTTGAGAAGAGGAAGGTGGGGGGGGAAGGGGGTATGGAACTTTTGTCTCCTACAGTAGAGTCCAAAACACTTAAACGATTGAATCTTTAACACCAGACCAAAACCACCCACTGGTGGCGAGCCTGAGGGATGGGATTGCACAGTGCCAACATCCTTAGTGACCGGAATGGAGCTTGGGGTACCCTTGTTTTGTGAGTTCTTTGAGTGCTTCCTCCTTTTAACATGTTTCCAATGGTCTTTAAAGATCCCCTGACTTCTTCTCCAAGACTTCCAAGATTTTTGGGCAGCATTTAGCAAAGTACTCATACTCATGGCACAACATGTATTTAAAAGGAATTTGATTATAGTTTACTTCCTTCACATGCGTCCAATTATCCAAGTAGAGATTGATAGTTTTGGGAAGGCCTTTCTCTAATTCCACCTCCACAGAGATCCTAGCACAAGAGAAGAGGCCATATTTTGGCTCCGAACAATCAATGTACTTCCTGAGGGAGTTCCCTATGATCTCGAAAGTCATGTAATTCCAGTAGTGAAGGGGGAGGTAAGGCAGCTTTACCCAAACAGGAACGGAAGATGGAACATCACATTCCGAAATAAAGCTAGCAGTCCATCAATCTAGATGCAACCCCTATGCCCCCATAAACTATGGACCACTCTTGAACACCAAATCTCTATCCAGCTTATTCTCAAAGTAAAAATTATAAAAACCTTTGACACAAAAGGAGGATATTATCTCTTCATTAATAAGAGGCTTCCAGTTCTTCTCCATCCGGGATTTAACCATCCTAGGGGACATCCATAGTCTCATAAACTAGCTAATAAGGCCCCTGTCTTCAAGATGCAAGGCGCGATACTGGGCATTAGGGGTGTATATATCTATCTTGGGAATCTCCTCTATTCTCTTCACAAACATTGACTCACCCTTCTTATTAAACTTAGGAGCTAAAGCAACCAAAACGTTGAAGGCTACTATTTTCGCGAGTAGAGGTGCCACCGGGGTTGGCTCTGCCATTAAGGAAGCGAGCCCAACCCGGGAGGTGTAAGAATAAGCCTTGTGAATACCACAATAGGTAGTGAGAACCCACGCAGAGAAAACACAACTTCTCACCCAATGTACAAGACGAGAACCAGGCGAGAGGGGTCAAGACCCGAGGAGAAGGGTTGAGGACCCTCAGAAGGATCTCGAGCTGACGACTGTGATGCAATAGCTACACACCACAACTATGTCAACCTGCATCCTACCTTCCTGAGATCATATCAATGTTCGATATATTGATATTTGTTCTTCAGTACCCACCTTTTAACTCTAACATTAAAATTTAAATTAGACTAATATTACCAATAGTAATTTTAAAATTTTTTAAATATTAAAATTAAAACTCATTTCAAATATTTGTTTAAAACAAATTGCACCCTTGCAACGAAAACTTAAAAATAAACCTTATAAATATATTAAGCAGCCACAAGTCATGGTTCATTATCTACTATCAAATTGTATGACATGTGATGCAAGACTCATAGGAATAAAGATGATACATTGAATGTGATGAACATTTAATCTACTATTATTTTAATTTAGGTATGATATGGCCATTTGAATTTCTCTGTATTTTTTGAATATAATAAATATGATACATTGAATGTGATGCACATTTAATTTACCATTATTTTAATTTATGTCTGATATGGCTATTTGAATTGCCATAGTCTAACGAGCCTTCTTTTTTGCCCTGGAAGTTATGGAAATTTTGCCCACATTTTGAGAAAATCTGACGGGAGATTTTTATAAATCCAAGTTAAACTTCAAGATTTTAGGTGCCCCATAGGTGTTTGATGGCGCTAAATCCATTTCCACCATCAAAAACATGATTCAAACATTATTTCTACAAGGTTTTTCGAATTTGTTTCTCCTAGATTCCGGCTACTTTTGGCTGGCAATTCCTCTACTTGCATAGACAACTCCATTTGAATTTTTCTCTATTTGTTGAATTTTCAGTTGTGTGCAAACTTTCCCATCTCTTTCCTCTATTTTTGGCAACCTAATTTCTTAACTCAAATTATTTCACTAGTCTATGAATTTTTTGAACCTTAACAAAAATTTTAGGAGTATAGTTCATTTGACATTGATTCTTAATAATAGGATACAGAGAGCTACCAAAATCAAGAATTTGTGTCCTTATTTGATGAATATTATGATTGTGTGTAAATTTCTCATCTCTTTCCTCTATATTTGGAAAATTCATTTCTTAACTAAAATTATTTCAATGGACTATGAATTTTTGGAGCCTTAACAAAATTTCCCAAGATGTTGGGGTTTAGCCCCTTGACATTGATTCTTAATAATAGGAAACATAGAGGAAAAAAATGTAGAGATGACCTATTTCAAATTTTGGCAATAAATTTTAATATGGAATGTAATCATTTATAATGAGTTTTAAAATAATTATTTTGTAATGATTTTTGAAATATTTATAATTAATTATTTTGAAAATTAAATTAAAAAAAAAAAAAATATGGTTGAGGTGTTCTCCAAACTAGTATGGAAGAGATGTTGATGTTTTTATGTGTTGTCCTATGGTGTCGTATTAAGCTTTTTACTAGTCAAATTACATAAAAATAAAATAAAATAAATATTTATATTTATATTTATATTGTTTTGTATAGAGAAATCGAAAAGCCAACGTAACATATAATTACTAGTAAAACTTTGAAGATCTACGAAGTCATAGTTTGTTACGTAACACCAAATAAAGATGATACACTGAATGTGATGCACATTTAATTTACCATTATTTTAATTTAAATATGATGAGACTATTGGAATTTGTTTATTTATTTGTTGAAGGTTTCGGTTGTATACAAATTTTCACATCTCTTTCCTTTATTTTTGGCAATCTCATTTCTTAACTCAAATTATTTCAACGGAATGTAAAATTTTTTTAACCTTAACACAGTTCAAGAGGATGTTGGGGTTGAGTGCCTTTGAAATTGATTCTAAACCATAAGTAACTTAGAGCTACCAAAAACATATATCAAGAATTTTTTCCTTTATTTGTTGAATGTTTTGGTTCTGTGCACACTTTCCTATCTCGTTCCTTTTTGGCAACCTCATTTCTTAACTCAAATTATTTCAATGCACTATGAATTTTTGGTACGTTAACACAATTTATGTGGATGTTGATATTTAGTGACTTTGTCATATAGCCAACCTATTTGAAATTTGGGTAATAGATTTTAATACTTTCCCATCTCTTTCCCTTATTATGGGCAATCTCATTTCTTAACTCAAATTATTTCAATGGATTATGAATTTTTGGAACCTTAACACAATTTCCCAGGATGTTAGGGTTCACTACTTTTTACATTGATTCTAGAGCTACCAAAAAAATATATAGCGGGAATGTGTCTTTATTTGATAAATTTTTTGGTTGTGCGCAAACTTTCCTATCTTTTTTCTATTTTTGGAAACCTCATTTCTTAATTCAAATTATTTGAATTCACTGTGAATTTTTGGAACCTTAACACAATTTCTATGTTGGGGTTGAGTGCCTTTGTCATATACCCATCTTATTTGAAATTTGGGCAACAAATTTTAATATGGATTGTAATGATTTATAATCAGTTTTAAAATATTTATTTTATAATTATTGTTGAAATATTTTTAATTAATTACTTTTAAATCGGAATAAAAAATCTGAAATATATATTGTTGAGTTAGTTGAGGGTAAGGTGCTCTCCAAACTACTACTATTAACCTTCTAGGGGTGTATGGTCTATCTTCCCTTGGGGTTTATATAGATTTACAATTTTTCAATTACCAATTGAGCTGCTTTTGGCACATAAAAATTTATATTTACAATTATAATTATATTTAATAATTAAACAAACCTAGTTCCATCTTAATTTAAGATTTATGAAAAGCAAAAAAAAAAAATCTCTTTAAATACAAACTTCTTTTACCATGAAAATAAATAATTTAATCTCTCTAAAATTAAAATAAATTTACTTAACTAAACAATAAAATCTTGACATCTTATATCATTGAAGGGAAGTAGGGTCTCTTTTCATTTCTCCTTTTAACAGATATTTGATTAAACCAACAAAACATGTAGATGGAAGTTCCCGTGCCATCACACCTCTCCATTGCTGGCCCCAGGAAACATTGAAAATTTTACCTCCCTCATCGACCAACCTTCTCTGACCTTCTCCGAGCTTTCTCTGACAGGAAAAACAAATACTGAGTGTAGACAGTCTGTTTATTCTCCGACAAAATGATTGATTGGTTGTTTATATGACGGCCTCACATCTCCAAATCCCAGCATATGCAAATTGCCCTACGCGACAGAGATCGTAGAAAAAAAATGCTTGTTGTGAAGTTAAAAATGTAAATAATTGACCATGAATATATGTCAATCCTGGTTTCTTCTAACTAAACACAAAATTTAAGTACCTACAAATATCACAAAATTTAGGCACCCAGAAAAATATAAATATTCTGCGAAAAGAGTTACATCAATCTCAATTACAAAAACGGTTTCGAGCATAGTTACCAGGTTCGCCATATTAGTCAAAAGACTTCGGAAATTGGTCAAACTGATTAGATTTGTTTAATAAAATGTTAATTTTAATAAGCAAGAAATTATTATTAATAAACAAATTTCGTATTAAAAAAATTTAAAGGCAATAACTTTTAATCTGAAAACTAATAAAAATTTTATATTAAAAAAGCAAGTTTAATATTAAAACATTGCATAGAAGAATAATAAGTTTTATATTTAAAAAGTTGCACAAATTTTAAAACACATTTTTTTTCTATAATTCCTTTTTATGATAGCAATTATAAATTTGGATGATATTGTTTATTTATTGCAAAATGAATATCATCGGTGTGGAATTCAATTATCTTTAGTTAGTTTTTTGTGGTTTACCATAAAGGTTAATTTCACATTTATTGTTGATCAGATATAACAAAGAGAGTGATTAAGAAATAAGTTTTCTTAGATGGAAATCAATTGAAGTTTAGTAATAATATCTAATAATTTTTACATTAGAGTCCAGTTTTGAGTTTTTGTTATTCATATTATTTGATTTTATTTACATGTTTTCCCACTTTATAATACAAATAACTTTGATGCATTTTCTCCTATACTATTTCTAGATTATCTTAAACAAACCAAAAGAATTAATTTTGGACATAAATAAAAAAATACCAATGAAATATTTAATGATTTCTTTAAAATTTTTGAATATAATGGTAACTTATTATGGTTTTTTAAAATAATTAATAATAATAATAATAATAATAATAATATATTAGTATTTTTACCATCCACAGGTACAAAGGTCCCATGTGGAAATACAGAGGAGGATGGTTTACGAGCGCAATACAGAGGAGGATGGATTAGTAGGGCGAGGACACAAACAAAAAGGCAAGAAGTCAATTAAGGCCACGAATGTAATTCAAAAATTGATCCTAGGTATTGATTTGTATTGGGAAAATGTGATCAACCTTAGAAAACATATGTTGGTCAGAGATAGGAGTTAATCAAAATGAACAATGTAGAGATGAAGGAATAGGTCCACAAGAGTTGGGCACCCCTTCTTGGTTATCAACTGAAGGTTAGTGTGATTATCAATGGTTTGTTTTGCTTCCACTTTCTAAATTAGGAGGACACGATGAATATTTTTGGCTTCCCCTCAATTAAATGTCATAGTTTGTTGGTCCTTCGGCACTTAAAATTCAATTTTGATATGGTGGTTCGGAAACGAAACAGAAAAATAATATGGGCAAAATTTCCCAATTTCCCCATTGAGTTATGGACAAAGGGAGTTATTATCGAAATCGCTAGCAAAATCATAAAATATATTATGTGGATGAAGGATGTATGGGGTAACTTAATAAGAAGACAACACGATTTCTAGTGGAAGTAGACCTATCATGGGGTCTACGAGCTGTAATCGACTTATACTGGGAAACCTTCTCCATCCAAAAATAGGTTGACTATTGGGGCATCCCCTTTATGTGTCTTAAATGTCATAAGATTTGTCATCTATTACCAAATTGTCCTAATAACTATGGAGAGATGAATTGTAAGTCAAAGGAGATCACCCTCCATAATATCCTTCCAGAAAGAAAGGGAATGGGGTCCTATTCGGGTAGGAAATTCACAGGTTAGGTGGAGGCCACACCGTACAATGTTCAAAATGAACAGTAGGGTCTTAACACAAGGAATGCTATGGAGTATATTGGTGAATATGGATCCTACGAGAATGGGAAATCTCTCAAAGAGAATTTGGGGATACGCCACTTCAGACTCCCACAAAAAGAAAAGGAAAAGAAACCACTCGCACTGCCAACGAAACAAGCAAATTCTCACTATTATCTCCTATCCATAACAGAAACATTCTAGATTTTTCACCTATCTTGGTTGATGTGGATATAAAGGCGCTGGAGGATATCCCCGGGTTAGGACTTGAACACATGTCTATAAATAAAATGTCATGCTCAAAAGATGGATTCTAGCAAAGATGGGGGTCTGATAACATTGGAAAATAATTAGGGGAGGAAAAAAGAGACCAAATATAGAAAACTCTCCCTCACTGGGGACATTGAAACTAAACTAAATTCTCAATTCTTTGAAACACTTGAGGATACCTTATTCCCATCCTATTATCTAGGGCTTTCTAATGAGTCAAATGATACCAGGAAGGACATACTCTATCGGGACCTTAGAGAAGCACATCATGTATCATCCATTTCTCAATGAGGCTCATTTCAGTAAATTTAAGAGGGCTAGGATCTTTCCACAACAAAATGCTCCTTAAACATCATAGTAATGTCAAACATCCATCAATAGTACTTCCACAAGAAACAATGATGTCCAAGGAGAAATCCCTAGAGACATTATTTAGAATAAGCCCTTCGTGGAACAATTGTGTTACCAACTCTATCGGAAATTCGGGCGGACTCGCTGCAATCTGGGACCATTTTTTTCCCTTTTTAGAACTACAAAATAAAATTTGGTATAGTATTGATTGGCTATGGTCACAAATCGAATTGCAAACTTTGTATCCTAAATATATATTCCCCATATACTAACTATAAGAATTTTTGGGAACTGGTTGAAACATATGACATTCTAGAAATATAATAACTCATAATCATTGAGGACTTAAGGTTCACATTAAACAAGAGACAGTGCTAGGTTCACTAAGAAAAATCAGATCCATTAGAAGCATTATCCTTCGATCTCTTGAGTTGCAAGAATATTAGAGACATAGCCCCTTATCCCATATGCCCACCATGGCGTAATAAAATACTAGGAGAAGAGAGCATAGAAAAACAAATATATAGATTCTTGGTGGACTCCCTACTGTGCCAAAAAATGAAACAAATCAAATCATGGACTTTCTTCTATGATACCTCTAACCACAATGTTATCATTATAGAATGGCAGGATGATTTGGAAGAAATTATGATACCTTTGAAATTCAACCAGAAGTGGGTCAATGAGCTATATTTATAGGAATTAGTCCTTCACTCATGTTCTGAACCATTTTATCCTGAATATTTAGAGCCGATTGTAGTGGTTTCAGAGAAGCTCAAGTGTCTAAAATGAGTGGTTATAACATGGATCAAAAATTGAAGGAGGGAGCTCTAAAAGGAACTCTTATCAATTGAAAAGGAAATCACTCTAATGTTGGAATTGATTTTCCCAAGATACTTCTATGAACATCAAAATTAGGCTATCTTAGATTTGGTGATGAAGAAAGATAAAATTATTAAGCTCCAGGAGGAAGAATGGCATCATAAAAGTAGATTACCATGGATCAAAGGAGGCGATTAAAAGACCAAATGTTTCTATAGGGCTACTTCTAAGATGAAGCAATCAAATTCCATATGGGAAATACTTGTTCAAGGATATTAAAGAGTTGGCATACCAATTTTTAAAAGATCGATACAAAGAAAGGGAGGATGATTACATGGCAGAAAAGATGGATTTTTTTAATCTCTTTCCAACAATGGTCAACGATGAAAATACTGCTTTAATGGATGAACAGATCATTGATCAGGAATTTACTCATACCCTTAAGGAGATGGCCAAGGACAAGAGTCTTAGGCCTGATGGCTAGACTACCGAATTATTTCTACATTTCTTTGATCTTATGGAATTGGAATTGGTAAAGATGGTGGAAGCGGTTCTAATTTCTGATCAAATCCCAGGTGCAATCAATTCTACTTTCCTCACTCTAATTCCAAAGAAGACTAATTCTTTGTCTCTCACAGATTTTAGGCCAATTTCACTATCTAATTTTGTTTGTAAAATGATGTCAAATCTCATTGGTAATCATGTCAAAAAGATAATCTCCCCTCATATTTCGTTGGATAAGTTTGGTTTTTTCCAATAGGAGAATTCAAGATTTTGTGGCCATTCCTCAATAATGTATTCAGATGGTCAAAATAATGAAGCTAAAATCTTTCTTAATGAAAAGTAACCTCAATCGAGCATATGATTGTGTTGATTGGGAGTTCCTCACCATGATTCTATACAAAATTAGATTCACACACAGACATGTATAATGGATAATAGCATGCATGAAATTGGCCTTGATGGTGGTTCTCATTAAAGAAAAATCTCGAAACAAACAAAGAAGTATGTACTACCTTTCCTTAATCTACAAATGGAACATGATATATGAAATGTGCAAGATTCTCTTACCCCTCTACGAAATGCTTGTAGATGTCCTTACAATTCTTTCAAAAGATCTTCCTCACTACTTCAAGAGAAGATATACATAAACAACAACAAATGAGGAATAAAATCGTAATGTAGAATAAGAGTCAAACATGGAGTGAATGGAAATTTCAACATAGTACATATCATAATATTAATCCCATATTTAGTTACAAAATATGAAGAATATCAAGGAGTTTTGTAAAAAGCATAATAACAAGTGTAAATAGGAAAGAAACAGTTGCTTGTATTAAATTTTAACAAGGAGAAATACAACCTTAGCCTTGATGAAATAATCCTCTTCTCAATGATCTCCAATCCTTCCCTTGGGTGACAAACCTTTAGCCATAATCTGACAACATAAGTTTAAATTCTAAAGATATCCTTTACCCTCTAGTTTGTGTTGAATCTATAAGCCAAGAGGAGGAGGATTGAGATCCTCTTTCTAATGATGACAAACATAAAGAGAGGGATTAGGTTACATAAAGAGAGGGAGTTTGATTCGTGAACCAAGGGATTAGGCCCAAGTATGTAGGGGCTCAATGCCTTGAGTTGGGAAATATTGCTACAACAAGGATTCCAAAAATCAATTTTTAATTTTACGCACATTAATAGATTTGCGCAGTTTTTAATGGAAGACAGAGCACATATTTTCATAGGCCACAATGGTCAAAACTACACTTGCTTAGGTAATGGTTAGGAAGATTGCGCAAGTGATTAAAAGTATGTTTTTAAGCAATGTAATACATAATTATTGATGTATTTGGGATTGTTTTACTTCCAACATTATAGGGGAATGCTTGGAATAGTTCATCAGATAATGATAGATCTGGAATGAGAGTCATTTCCATAATGGTGAAAAAATTACATGTAATAGGTTTCCCCCTAAAATGTAAAGTCACAAAGGATATTTGAGTATTGAAGCACTTTATCATGCCAAAGTTGAGATTAGAGACCATGGTTGGAGACTTGAAACAAAGAATCAAGGGTTACAATACAATATCTTCATATAATCATCACTGAGGTAGGCATTCCCATACTCAGAGAAAAATTATCTCAAAGAATCAGTATGGAAATATACAAAGATCTATGTCAATGATAGATATAATATGGACGTAGCAATTAAATATGGATCCATTTTTATAATCATGAATATTTAAAACTCCATGTAACCTAGATGGATGAATCTAGATTCAGGGTCTCGGTCTTCATTTCAATCAATTAATAGTATGAATCTAACCATGCGAATGAATGTCTCGAAGTCAAACATGGTAGAAACGACTTGATTACTGGTAAGTGATGTGAATCTGTTGACATGTGCGAGAGAAACCACTAATAATGAAAATGGTTCTCAAGCTACCCCTGTATAATATATGAAGTTCGATTAAATGTTTTAATTTCAACACTCATAGAATCATTCGATCAAGAGTCAGTTAGTGACGATAACCTCTCATCAAAGGTTAGAAACCTACCATTGAGACATGTAAGATCCAAGGTACTAAATAAGGTTTCTAAATCAACTTCCTAGATAATGAGTTGAAGTATATAGGAAGAAACCCATCATAGAAGGGCCTACAACACAAAACTCATGTCAAGTTTTGAAGAAAAAATTTCAAGTAATTCAGGACTAACTCAAGGATGGTTGACACAATTGAAAACTATGAATTGCAAGGTAAATTTGTCTGGGATTAGACTTCTCTTGAATATATTAGCGACACGACATTTTGACTCGGAAGCATTTGACTTAAAATTAAGACCCAAAAACCAAATTGAATACCTTCAATTAGTTAAGCTTAGCCGAGAGAGAAATGGATTCCCCAACCCAAACATATAGGTGATAGAGTGTCATGTTGAAGAGCAATATGCTACCCTTTTGTAATACAAAAATAAATATTTATTTCCAATACATACCTCTTCATTTTTATACAAGATTAAGGAGGATAACATATGCTTTTCCTATAACCTCATCCTTCAAATGAGTCACTTGAAGTATTTTTAATGAACCCTAGGAACGAGTGGTTCAGTCTTGTCATGATTCATAGGTCCTACACTGCTTTATTTTTATGATTCTAGTGAAGGGGTAAATGATGTCACTTTCACATTTAAAGAGTTTTGAAAGACACAAAAAGAAAACTCGTATATTCCTTTTCAACACAAAATTTTAACGAGCCCAAGAAAGTAAAGGTCGACATTTTTCAATTTTAGAGAATGAAGAGAAACATAAGTAAACTCTTGAAATGCGAAAAAATTGTGGAGTTTGCTTGTTTATTTTGAACTTGTTAAAGAAAATTAAAAACATCTACTTAATATAAGTATGGTCTCCAATTTTTTATGGCATACTAATCCCTCTTGTGAACAAGAGCAATCTCCCTAGATTTAAACACAAATCTAGAAAAAATAGACAAATAGCTACTGCCTTTCCTTAATCTACAAATGAAGCATGACATATGAAATTTGCAAGAGTCTATTACATCTCTATAAAATTCTTGTATATGTCCAATCGATGCTTTCAAAATCTCTCTCTCACTACTTCAAGAGAATATCTGCATAAAAATGAAAAAATAAGGAATAAAATCATAATATAGATTAAGAGTCAAACACAGAGTGAATGGAAATTACATCATAGCACATATCATAATATTAATCCCATATTCAGTTATAAACTATGCAAAAGATCAAGTATTTTTGCAAAAACCATCATAACAAGTGAAAATAGGAAAGAAACAACTACTTTTATTGAGTTTGAACAAGAAGGAGAAATACAACCTTAGCCTTGATGATATAAGCCTATTATCAATGATCTCCAATCCTCTGCCCAGCTTGGGTGACAAGCCTTCATTCCTAATCCAACAGCACAAGACTACATTCCAAAGTCCTCCTTTACCCTCTGGTATGTGTTGAATTTATAGGCCAAGAGGAGGAGGTTTGAGATCCTCCTTTTAAGGGATGATATCCAAAAAGAGAGGGATTAGGGTTCCATAAAGAGAGGGAGTTTGATTCATGAACCAAGGGAAAAGGCCCAAGTATGTAGGCACTCAAGACCTTGAGTTGGGAAATATTCCTACAACAAGGCTTCTAGAAATCATTTTTTAATTTTGCCCACGTTAATAGGTTTGCGCAATTTTTAATGGAAGACATAGAACATATTGTCACAGGGCACAATGGTCAAAACTATGCTTAGGTAGGTAATGGTTCGGAAGATTGTTCAAGTGATTAAAAGTAGGGTTTTAAGAAATGTAATACATAATTCCTATTGTATTTGGGATTGTTTTACTTACGACATTGTAGGGGAATGCTTGGAACAATTCATTAGGTAACGATAGATCTAAAATGACGGTCATTTTCATAATGGTGAAAAATTATGTGTAACAAGAGGGCCAAGACAAGGATGTGAATTGTCTTTACTACTATTTATACTCATAATGGATGCACTTAGTAGAGGGATCAATTGGATCAGAGGTTTAAGTGTACAATCCATGAAGCTAACATGAATCTAACAAATGGACAACATCGCCAATGGTTTGTGCCTTCGCTCCTGCCACACTTAAGTGTTGCACTGTCGCGGCAGAAGATAACAACTCAGGCAGAGACCTTGGAGATCGCAATGAGACTGCATGAAACACTGATGCAAGATCTAAATCTGGGGGTTCAGCAGATCCATGCACAGTTGAAAAATATTTTCCTTGAGATGTAAAGCTTGAAGCAGGACATAACAATTCGACGAGACATGCGTGAAGAGGTATGGTGTCTAAAATGCAAGAGTCAGGGGTATGAAAAATATCATTGTCTGGTCTTTGCAAGCTACCTTACACTGGGAGGACCAATGCCTTTGAGGCCAGAAGCTCAGGTAGGACTGAGCACGGGGCCTGCATTATGGTGCACTATCTGTCAAGTAACAGGAAAACATGCCACAGATAACTATCATCTGTTGCAGAAGTTTGTACATACACCATCGCAGACATTCTGCAACTTCTGTAGGTTGATAGGGCATGATGAGCATAATTGCATGAGTTATGAATTGATGATGGATAGAACTCCCACGTATAGGGTTTAGGCCAAAAATAGGCCCCCTAACTAGAACGCGGGGCTGGTACGCATGAGGCCAAGGTGGAGGAGGACCTAGCAGAGGTCAGGGACATTTGATATGCTACAGTTCCGGAGGACCATGACATTATGCCCACGATTGCACTAACCCAACATGTCCATCGTGCAGGTATTGCATTGTATTTGATCATGAAACAAAAGCTTGTCCTACGCTGATAGGTAGCATACACGACAAAGGGGCACTACCACCTCCGTCAACTCAGAACATGCAGATAAAGAGGCCTAAACCATACGAGAAGGATCTAAACGTGAATATAGTGCTCCGGAGTGGAATCACAATAGGAAATGACAAAGTGAAATAGCCTAAAGACAGTACATGGGTTCACAAAGCTCCAATGAAGGAGGCTGAGTTTGATTTGGAGCGCGTAAGTGAAACATTCATGGAAGCAAAGAAGAGCTTTGTTGAGGCCTCCACCTCATAAAGCAAGGATAAGCCTAATGAGGAGATGGACCTTTCTATGCCCACAACCTTCCTGGACATATATGAAGTTACAACGCAATAGTAAGGCTGTAAAGGGGTTACAAGAGCTTATAAATATATGTGCCATAACCGCTCCGAGTGAGCCACGCATGGTATGAAAGATTGACAAGCATAAAACAAGAACGGGACAGGAGATTAGACTGACCACGTAGATAGGAGAATATGAAATGCATTAGGTTATTTTAGACCTCAGATCAGATGCAAGCATCCTACCAAAGCAGACTTGGGAACGAATGGGGAGACCCGCGCTGCAATGGTCTCCAATTCAGCTAAGGATGACGAATCAATAGAAGATCATCCCCATGGAGTGGCTGTAGGGGGTGACTGTGGATATTGAAGGTGCGAGCATGCTGACTAACTTTGATGTAACAGAGATAGTGGATGACAATAACCCTTATCCTGCACTCCTGGGAATTGAATGGGCTACTAATATGAACAAGATAATCAACCTAAAGAAGCGGAAGATGATATTTGAGAAGAAATCCTTGCACGTAATAATACCCCTAGATCCTGTTGAAGCATCGTGCTATATTGAACTAGTCCGTGATTATGAGAGTGATGATGATTTGGATTGTATCTATATGATAACAGTGTGAGACCAAGATTGGGTGAATCCTTGATCCAAAATGGATTTTGGATAGACTTCTAAGTCTAAGTGTTCCTCATAGAGGAAAATGAAAGTCCAAGGATGCTCCTAGAAATATTCCCATTGCGTAGAGCTTTTCATTTTGAATCTACTGCAACTTGAATGGGCTAAAATGGACTTCAGATGAAAAATTTATCGCAAAAAGAAGTTTTCCTTTGTCCTTTGAAAAGGAGGAAAATTCTTATATAAATGGGAATTAAGAGAAAATGTGTTTTAAACATTAAAAAAAACCCTTAGAAACCCATCGCATCGCACTGAACAAAGAGAAATGACTTAAAACAGGCGCAAAGGCCTTCCGCAGACCTGACAGACTTATAAACCAAACAGGTGAAAATTTTGAATTTCGAAAGGAAGGTTGCAAGCAGTATTTCGGGTGGGGCTTAAGCAGTAAGTTGTATAGGACGGGCTCCACCCAAATCCATACATCGACTGATGCAACACATGGCGGAGGAGAGAGGAAACTGCTTTTTCAGGTAGTTAATCCCCATGTAAGTTGCACGCCCGAAACGGGTTGTCAGTCATTAGATTATAGGGCACGGATCAACGGTCAAGATCTGATTGGCGGATCAGTAATCAGCATGACCAAAGGGAAGACCCTGGGGCCATTGCGACAATGATATGCAATATGCCAATGTTCCAATGGGCCAATGCGATAGCGCCGATAGAGTGATCGGTGATCGGCAAACCCCTGATACCAGGGCCAATTCACATTGTGATTGAGACTTGCAATATGTCGATAAAAAGGTGAACCCAATAAGAATTATGGACACAATTTCATAATATTTGAAATCCAGAATTTCGGGTTTTCTTTGCATTTCCTATGTAAATGGGTTTTTGACCATGTGACAATGCAATGCGATACGGCAACCAAAGGTGGACCTGAAAGGGATTATAGACCTGATTTCATTGATTTGAAATCCGGGAATTCGGGATTTCTATGTATTCCTGTGTATTGAGGTTTTTAGACCTCTCGCCTAAGAGATAGCGATAAGCAATATTTGGACAGACTCAATAGGTTTATAGGGCCAATTCCATAATATTTAAAGCCTGGGCTAAAGGCCCATGATGTGTTTTGCATGCATTTCCTGTGTATTTCCGTTATTTGGCTGACATGGCCAGCGGAAGACAAAACGACCGGGTTTCCATGCCCGCATGTTCTTTTCCATTTGTAAATGGATTCTCATGAGGAAATAGTCGGGTTCTTCAATGATGGAGTATTGTAACCAATGCACGATAAAAACACAAAGAGCATAAGTACTGAAGGTAGATAAAGGTTGCTAAGGGAGCAGGACGGTTGAAAAAGGTCACTAGAAGGTTATTGAGAGTTGCTTGGAGGTCAAGTGGACTACAGAGGCATGCAGAGGTTGAGAGAGAGCTCAGAGAAGCCAGAGCCGAGATCTAAGAGCCAGAGTGAGAGTTAGAGCTAAAGCCATGAGCCAGAGCCAGTGCTAGAGCCAGAGCCAGAGCCTAGAGCCAGAGCTAGAGCTAGAGCCAGAAATCCTAAGAGCTTTAGAGCTAGGGATAAGATGGTGTTTTAAGCCCATTGTGTTTTGTGTAAACCAATTGAGTGGAGCGTGGAGCTTGTAAAAGGACTTTTTCGTAATCCTATAGAGCCTAGTCAAGTTGACTAGAGCTCAAGGAGACGTAGCTAAAGAGTTTTGGGTGAACTCCATATTATATTGTTGTTGTGTGTGATTGCTTGTTGTTACATTGTGTTTGTTGCTTTATTTGTTGTTATATGTTTATATCAGTTCAAGTAAATAAACTTAACGCACATAAACAGTTTAAAGACAAACACAAGCATACACCTATTCTCAAGCACTTTTTAATTCCACAATTGTTTAATCATATGGTCTTGGGAATATTTAAGCTTTGGAAGTGGGAGAGGTTCTTGTAAGCTTGACAAGAAGCCTTTAGTGCCCCATTTTCAGATCAGATGGTATCAAAGCCTGAGATTGATTAACCCCACCTTCAAAGAAGGTTATATCAGAATGCTTGATTGACAGAGAAAAGATTGCTTGTCTGAAAGGTGTTTAAACAGTCAGAGGTTGATTGTTTGCTTGTTTGCAGACTAACTATTGTTCGAGTTTGTAGACATGAAGGAAAATCTATTTATAGCTTAGTCTAGGAGAGGACAAAAAGGAAGAAGGGCTGAAGACATTCTTCTATCCCAAAGGACCTCAAGGAAAGCCTTGAAGCACAAGAGGTTTGTTGCAAAAAGGTTGCTGAATAACCTCTTTAATAATCTTGTTTGAAGTTCTTTTGTTCATTGGCATAATGACTACTTCTACAAGTGAGTCCTCAAATTCTTCTTTCTTCACAAGATTATTTGATGAAGACAAGAAGCAAGACTTTTTCATCATTATGGACAACGTGAGAGAAATGTATGAGGATGGAAAGAAGATCATCATACTTAGAGAGCAATTGAATTTTGTGGAGGAAGAGAAGCAGTTGCTTTTTGACAATTTGCAGGAAATAGAGAGGCAACTTCATATTGAAAATGTGAACCTAAAAGGGATGCATGAGTTGGAGTCACAACTCTTTGTTTCCAAAGAAGCCTTAGTTAAGTATCGGCTTGAAGAAGAGATAAATAGTTCCTGTTTGTGTTCAAATTCTTCTAAGAATGCTTATATTGGTTCTCTTGAAAAACATACCAGAGGCATAGGTTCCAACCTAATGTCTAAGATGGGCTATGAATGAAAAGGCTTGGGTAAGAATGCACATGGTATTTTTGAGCCAATAATGGTTGAGTAAAGGCCTAAGTATTTGGGTCTTGGCTATGGATAGTCTTATGGAGGAAGTTCCAAAGCTGCCATGAAGGCCATTGAAACAGTTCCAAGAAGGAGTTTCATTTCACGTCCTCTACTTCAGAAGTGTGAAGATTGTATTCAGGAGGAATGCAATAGCTTGAAACATCATTTGCAAGATGTAGGTGTTCAGAAGCACACACTTGAACTAGAGAGTTGTGGAAACTCTAACAGCCTTGAAGAGATTGATGGTGTTCCAAAGGAGGCCACTTCTTCATTTGATTCACCTCCTCATGAAGGCAATAAAGGTGAAAGAGAAAGATATAAATCTAGTTCTAATCATCTTACATTTGATTATTTTCAGCTTGAAAATTTTCCGCATAGATATGGGAAAAGAATTGCATGTCCCTTTTGTGGTTTCGGTAACCATAACGTTTCTAAATGTTGGAAGAGAATGGCCACATACAGGAAACTTTTGAAGGAAAGGAAGCAAGAAGCAAAAGGTTCATTGGACAAGGCAAGTCATGTTGTCAAGAGGATGCACATGCAGTTCACTTATTGCCATGAGCAAGGAAATCTTGCTGCAAAATGTTGGACTCTGAATCCAACAATGCTTCCACAAAAGCTGAAGAAAGTGGAAAGAGAAGATGGTAGAAATGGAAAGGAAGTTTCCATGATTGATGTGTTTCAAGATGATTCACATGTTGATGCTGATGTGCAGACAAAGGCAAGACCTTTGAAATGGATTAGTAAGAAATGGTTAGAGTTCTTATCTAATTAAGCTTGCATGTCTATTGATATAAGGCATCTATTTGCTTTTTTTTGCTGATGGAATTCAAGTTGCAGGATTTTCCCAAGAAGGTGAATGGAAAGTAGAGTAGAAGTCTCACTTTATTGCTAGAACATTATGTTCATTTCAACTTCGAAAGTACAGTGTGCTTAATCAGAAGTTGAAAGATGAAATGCTTGCATAAGCTTGATGTGCATGAACACATGGATGTTAATGATTTCCTTGTATTTGAACATGTATGTGTAATTAACTTGAAGGGTTGGTTGCTTTGGCATGCATGTGATGTTGACTTGAGAAAAGTTGATTTGGTCTCTAAGATGGAGATAATGATGAAGTGTTTCATCTTTTGAAAAAGAGTGCTAGAGGTCTTTTTATACATGCTTGACTTGAAGGGTCATTTGTTTTAATGGCATGTTTTGTGGGCCTGTTATCTAGTCCATCATATGTATGTAGATGTAAGACATGGAGGTGTTCACAAGATGTGAAATATGTTTCTTCTGTTGAAGCAGAAGTTTAAACCATCTAGTTGTTGTCTGTATTTCTGTTGTTGTTGTTGAACTCTTTTCAAAAAGGTACAAATGAGAATTTTGTGAAGAAGATGTGCTTCACATTTGTTTGAGCCACCTTGGATCAATGATTAAGGTAGAGAAGTTCAAACTACCTTCTGTGACCATATCAGCAGGAGTTCTGTAGGAAGGCAAGGAGGAAGATAGTTCTTCCTAGGAAGACCAACACATCTAGGAAGGAGAGTGGTCAAATGCTTTGTTTTAGAGGCACTATGCAAGACAAGTGTGTGGAGGCTGAAAGAAGAGGGTGTTGTTATTCTGATTTACTATTCAGATCAGTATATTAGTCTTTTAGAGACCAAAAGTTCTTTTATTGGGAACGCATGATCCAAAATGGATTCTGGATAGACTTCTAAGTCTAAGTGTTCCTCATAGAGGAAAATGAAAGTCCAAGGATGCTCTTGGAAATAGTCCCACTGCATAGATATTTTCATTATGAATTTATTGCTAACTTGAATGGGCTAAAATGGACTTCGGATGAAAAAATTATCGCAAAAAGAAATTTGACTTTGTCCTTTGAAAAGGAGGCAAATTATTATGTAAATGGGACTTAAGGGAAAATGTGTTTTAAACATAAAAAAACCCTTAGAAACCCATTTTATCACATTCTTCATCGCATCACAATAAACAAAGGGAAATGACTTAGAACATGTGCAAAGGCCTTCGACAGACCCGACGGACTTATAAACCAAACGGTTGAACCTTTTGAATTCTGAAAGGAAGCTTGTAAGTGGTATTTCAGGCAGGCCTCAAGCGGTAAGCGGTACAGGATGGGCTCCGTCCAAATCCATACATTTATTGATGCCTGGCACGGCGAAGGAGAGGGAAAACTACATTTTCGGCAGTTAATCCCCATGTAAGTTGCACGCCTGAAACGGGTTGTTAGCCATTGGATTAGAGGGCGTTGATCAATGGTCGGGATCTGATCGGTGGATTGGTGATCACCATGGCCAAAGGGAAGACCTCAAGGCCGTTATGACAGTGATATGCAATATGTCGATGTTCCGATGGGCCGATGCGATAGCGCTGATAGAGCGATCAGCGATATCGGTGATCAGTGAACCCCCGATACTAGGGCCAATGCACATTACGATTGTGACTTGTGATATGCCGATAAAAAGGCAGACCTGATAAGAATTATGGGTGTGATTTCATAATATTTGAAATCTGGAATTTTGGGTTTTCTTTGCATTTCCCGTGTAAATGGGTTTTTGACCATACGATGATGCGATGCGATATGGTGACCACAGGTGGACATAAAAGGGATTATAGACCCAATTTCATCGATTTCAAAATCTGGGAATTTGGGATTTCTATGTATTCCCATGTATTGAGGTTTTTAACCTCCTGCCTAAGTGAGAGCGATAATCGATATTTGGAAGGACCCTATAGGTTTATAGGGACGATTCCATAATATTTGAAGTCTGGGCTAAAGGCCCATCATGTGTTTTGCATGTGTTTCCTATGTATTTCTGTTACTTGGCTGACATGGCCAGAGGAAGACAAAACGACTGGGTTTCCCTGTCCACCTATTCTTTTCCATTTGTAAACAAATTCTTGTGAAGAAATAGTCGGGTTCTTCAATGATGGAGGATTGTAACCGATGCATGATAAAAACACAAAGAGCACAAGTGTTGAATGTAGCTGAAGGTTGCCAAGGGAGCAGGAGGACTGAAAAAGGTCGCTAGAAGGTTGTTAAGAGTCACTTGGAGGTCAATCAGACTACAGAGGCACACAGAGGCTGAGAGAGAGATCAAAGAAGCCAGAGCTAAGAGCCAAGAGGTAAAGCCAGAGCCATGAGCCAAAGCTAGAGCCAGAGCTAGAGCCGAGAGCTAGAGCCAGAGCCAGAGCCAAAAAGCATGAGAGCTTCAGAGCTAGGGATAAGATGGTCTTCTAAGCCCATTGTGTTATGTGTAAACTAGTGGAGTTGACTGTTGAGCTTGTAAAAGGACTTTTCCATAATCCCAGAGAGCCTAGTCGAGTTGACTAGAGCTCAAGGAGACGAAGCCCAAGAGTTTTGGGTGAACTCCATATTATATTGTTGTTATGAGTGATTGCTTGTTGTTGCATTGTATTTGCTGCTTTATTTCCTGTTATATGTTTTATATCAGTTCAATCAAATAAAGTTAAGGCACATAAACAGTTTAAAGACAAGCATAAGCATACACCTATTTTCAAGCACATTTTAATTCCGCATTTGGTTAATTATAAGGTCTTGGGAATATTTAAGCTTTGGAATTGGGAGAGGTTCTTGTAAGCTTGACAAGAAGCCTTTAGTGTTCCATTTTCAAATCAATCCCACCGCGAATGGATAGATTACATGGGATTTCGAATGTTCCTACACCTTGAACTTAGATGAAGAACTAGAGCACTGGCAAAATCGGCTACATGAGGTGACTACACTGAACTATAACATGATGACCTGGTCATTACACTGTGTGTCATCAAAGGTAAGAAATCTACCTATGTACGATGGCCTAACTGATGTAGGTATTTTTCCGGATGCATTTGAGAGGGAGTTACCAAAAAGGCAGCACTTCCAAGCATTGGACTGGGCACTATGCGCTATGCCCGCAAGGTGGTGGGGTACACACAAGGGAAGATTTGATGATTGGCGCAAAGGTAGGAGAATGATGAGAACTTACTTTGGGAAGCTGAAGGTGTGAATGACAGATAAGTATGATGGGCAAGATAATCTGCATGCACGCTTAGCCAAATTGGCTCAAACTTATGGAGAGAAGCCCCAACATGAATGGGTGGACTTGTTCTGTCACACACTGGATGTCTTCCCAATGAACTGGTATGTATAAACATAACTCCACCATGGTACAGGTGAATGGGAGAAAAAAGCTTGAAGGATTCATAATGACATTCAGTTTTGAAGATGGGTTGAACAATATTAATGAGACGCTACAAGAGGTGAAAGCAACAATCTTTATGATACCATAAGATCCGTTAGACCTGATTCAACCTAAGTGGGATACTCAACTGAGTCACCTACTAGAATGGTATAATGTAACCACTGACGAAGAGGATGAGGATCCATGAAACATTAACATCCCGGAAACAGAGGGTCACCGTAAGGTTGCAGGATCATAGGTTGAGAATCTAGATATAACCGTGCTGCTGAAAACGAAACAAGTGAACGTTTGTACAGAGGCAAAGCCCAAATTCATGAATATTGGAGATTACAGGGACAACATGATAGTGGATAAGGTCACTAAATTACTTGTGAATACCGGGATTTATTCCCTACCAAGTTTACAGATTTAAAAGGGATAATCGGGGACCTAAGCATTATGAAGATCACATTGAAGTTTGACGCGAAGCTGCTTAAGCAAAGACCTTACCATCTCAATCCGATGTATAAGGAAAAGGTCTACTTAGAACTAAGTAAGATTCTAACGGTAGGCATCGTTGAACCTGTGGAAGAATGTGACTAGGTAAGCCCTGTGGTGGTACAGGAGAAGAAGAAGAAGGATGAAATAAGGATATGCGTGGATATCAGAAAGCTGAATGACATTTGCATACATCATCATTTCCCAACTTCGTTCACTAATGAAGTGTTGGAAAATGTAGGTGGCCAGGAAGCATATTCCTTCACTGATGGGTTCTCGGGGTACTGCCAGATCAAAATCACATTGGAAGATAGGAGCAAGAAAATTTTTGTGACTAAGTGGGGCTTCTTTTAGTACATCGTAATGTCGTTTGGGTTGAAGAATGCGCCTACGATTTTCTCGCATGTATTCTTTGCTGCATTCAAAGAGTTTATTCATAAGTTCCTGGAAGTATATTTTGATGATTGGACTGTGTTTGGGCTCGTGAAACGCCACGTTGAAATCTTGTGCCTGATGCTAGATACCTGTCGAAGATACCAGATCACGCTCAATTTGAAGAAGTGCTTGTTTTTTGTTCCCTTTGAGACCTTGTTGGGTCATGTGGTTTGCAGAAAGGGACTAATGGTAGACCCCATGAATATCATAGTGATACTAAACTTGGAAGCACCAAGGAGTGTGAAACAGTTATGCGTTACCTAGATCACTGCAGCTATGGAAGAATTCTTGAAGAACAATGTCACATTATGCTAGAATGAGGACTGTAAAAAGTGCCTGAATGTATTGAAATAAAGGATGGTTACCACACCAATTTTAGTCTTCCCAGACTACAAGAGGGAGTTCCATGTACATGTCGACGTGTCATGTATCATGTTGGGAGAAGTACTGACATAGGCTGGTGGAGAAGACATGGACCACCCTATCGCATTTGTAAGCAGAAGGCTATCCAAAGTAGAGAAGAGCTATTCCACTACCGTGCGTGAAGGGTTAACCATGTTTTCTGCACTCCAGAAGTTTAGATACTACTTGCTGGGAGGCCATTTTAAGATGTACACAGATCATTCTACACTAAAGTACTTGGTCAATAAGTCTGTGTTGGGGGGGAGAATCTACAGATGGTTGTTATTATTCCAGAAATATGATTTTGAAGTTATTGTGAAGCCTGGATGACTGAACGTGGGACCAGACCATCTGTCACGCATCGAAATAGGGGAAGAGCCCACTAATTTGGAGGAGGGATTGCCTGATGCGTAGCTATTTGCAGTGTGTGTCGTAAATGGTCATTTTGAGGATATAATACACTTCCTCACAACAAGAACTTCCCTAGAAGGATATGTTGTCTAGCAGAAGAAGGAATTAGTGGTCAGCACAGTAGATTTCTCTATCGTTGTCGGGCATCTATACAAAATGGGGTCTGATGAGATATTCCAACGACATGTACCTGAGTTTGAAAGAAGAAGCATCCTTGGAGACGCTCATGGGGGTGTTGCGGGAGGACATTTTGTAGGGAGAGAAACTACGCAGAACATTCTGCTCTGCAAGGTTGTGGTGGCCAACTCTCCATCAGGACCCAAAGGTGTATTGCAAAGCATCTAATGTGTGTCAAAGGACTAGAAGGCCGTCACAGAGGGATGAGATGCCTTTGAATCCACAGATGACATTGCAACCTTTTTAAAAGTGGCCAATAGATTTTGTGGGACCCATTCTGCCCCAAGGAAATATGGGAGCAAGGTACATTATCACTGTGATGGAGTATTTGACTCGTTGGGTGGAGGCATGACCTGTGAAGGATTGCATAGGTGCAACTACTGTGAAGTTCCTCTTTCATCATGTACTAATGTGATTTGGTTTTCCAAAGGTCTTGATGAGTGATTATGGTACACACTTTCTGAATAAGACGATCAGCGTGCTAACGGAGGAATTTAAGGTATATCACCAGAAGAGTACACCTTATCACCCACAAGCTAACGGAATGGTAGAAGTGTTTAATAAAGTACTAGAGAACACATTGACCAAGGTTTGCAATGCTCAATGAAGTGATTGGGACCTACACTTACCTGTAGTACTATGGGCTTATTGAACGACCTGCAAGAAGTTGTGCCTAGTCAATTTAGTGTCCTAAATTTTTCTACATAAATTATCAATCCGGGTATCATATACTGATGAAGTGTGGTGCACCATATCTTCTTAGTTAACCTTTTTTTCTTACTTTGTTGTTTTATAGTTTATGTTGTTTTTGGGGGTTTGTTTCTTATGCTTAAGGAAATTAATCTAAGGAAGAAAAGTTATGCTTCTAGGTGAAATCTCTAAATGTTAATGGACAATTAAATCTAATGGCTTCTAATGTTAAAACCTGATTTCTAAATAAAGGAGAAAATGAAACAAATCAAAGCTTTGAACAATTAGATTAATCTAAGCCGGCAAAATGTCTATGAAATGAAAGCAAAAATGATAATAGCTAAATGAAAGCCGAGAAAGTAAAAATAAAACTACCACAATTAAACTAAAGGCAAAAGTAAAACTTGAAACTGCTTTTAAACTAATGAAAAGGAAGCCAATAATCCCATCCATAATCATAACATTTCGCCAATTAACTTGTAAATTAGTCATAAGCTAAAGGCTCCAGAACTATCATCTAATAGCATGAGAGAATGACATTAAACTATCTAACTTTACATTAATGAAAAGCAAGCCAATAATCCCATCCATAATCATAACATTTCACCAATTAACTTGTAAATCATAAGCTAAAGTCTCTAGAAATTTCATCTTATAGCATGAGAGAATGACATTAAACTATCTAACTTTACACTAATGAAAAGCAAGCCAATAATCCCATCCATAATCATAACATTTCGCCAATTAAATTGTAAATCATAACCTAAAGGCTCTGGAAATATCATCTTATAGCATGAGAGAATGACATTAAACTATCTAACTTTACACTAATGAAAAGCAAGTAAACTCATTTATAAACTTTATACTTTGCTAATTAACTCTTCAGGTAAACCATAAGCTAAAGGCTCCAGAAATATCAGCTTATAACATGAGTGACTAATCTAATAAGCAAATACAAGAAACATGTAAAGAAAAACTAATCTACTGTGTGCTCTAATGCTCCAATCACCAATTGGGAAATACTTCCTTGGACAATTTTTTGAAGCATAGATTACACAATTAGATAAATCTACAATCAACTGGTTGAACACACTCGCATGAATTAAAATTGCATGAATGGAAAATCTAAACTATCAAACTTGAAAGCGATCAAATGACATACTTGAATGAAATCAAAGAAAAACTACAAAACAAAATCTACTCTACCTTACATTCTAATATGCTCCATGACATCTACTTCACATCTCCTTCCATGTTGAGAACATCAAAGCTTTATTCAAATTCTTCAAAATTACAAAGTACAACAAAGCTTTCCAAAGCTTTCCAAAGCCATTAAGGAATAACTACGAGCTCAAAGCTACAAAAGCTAAGACTAAAAAGCTAAGCTCCAAAAATCTACCAGCTAACAAATGAAGGAGAGAGATCTCCTATTTGTACAAAAAGATGAGAAGTCATCTCATTAATGGGAGTCCATGAATCTCTCCCTCTACCTCTAGAGTTCTAATCAAAATAGGAACTGATAAGAAACATGTCTTGTTAGAGTTTCAATACAAACAAGAGATGTGACACATATCCTCATGATCCCATGATTCTCTCCACTCAAATTCGAATTTGGCCTTAGGGTGCCACATAAAGGTCTTCTAGAAGCCTCCTTTTGACCTACACATGTCAGCAATCTCAACCCACTTATTAGGTATAAGCATATGCACATTATTTTCTAATTTTTAACGACAAATTCACTTAAAAAGGCTAAGAATTAATCAAGTTTGGAAAAACATAAATGTGGCCCAATGATAATGAAAGTGAGAAGAATGTAGTGACATGGTAGTGAAATGGAGGTGATATAATGGACATAATAGTGAAAGTGTAATGGAAATGAATAACAATTTCCAGACCCAACATACCCCCCAACTGAAGCTATTGTATGTCCTCATGCAATATATATTACGTTAATTCTTTTGATCCTTGAGCTTTGGCTTAACTTTGCATGATATCATTTGATAACTTCATACTTTTGCAAGGTGTTTTACTTGAATTGCAACATGTTTGGTTCTTGTATTACAACCATGTTTTGTTGTTGCATTCTTTTTTATCTTTGAACTTTCCATAATGATAATTTGCTTTTTTGTTTGTTTGTTTGCAAAGTATATCTTTATTGGATTGTATGATGGTTGGTTCTTGTGTGACAGCCATGATTGTGTTTGTATCCAATTATCCTTTAAGCACTTTTCAAAAGTCATTGTATGCTCATAATAATAATTCAATAGTTAATATCTTTTGGAAGTATGTGGGCTCTTGAATATGATATGGACATGGAAAGATATTAATATGAATGTATTTCCCCCCTCCCCCCCACCCCCCAACTGATGGTATTGGCAATTTTAGGAAATGAGGAAGAGAAATGTTTTTCCAACAATTACCATTCTAGCTTTTTATGGAATTCTATAGTCAAAAATTAGAAAATGACATACCTTAACTTACCCTTTGAAATGGATGAGTTGTATGTGAGGTAGCTTCAAAAATTCTAATCATAATCTTCTTCAAGTGGTTGAACAAGAAGAGTCATGGATAAAGAGTCAAGATGACTTTTTATTGCTTCTACTAAAGCTTTTTTTTTTTTTTATTGCTAATGGAAAACCTGTGAGCAATTTAGGAAACCTAAAACGTTTCGGACTAGCTAGGTGAGTCCATCATCAGGGCAATGAGATTAGAATTATGAGAAGAGAGAGTCAAGACATTAAGTTATTAATAGAAGAATCGAGAGATATCTCTTAGCTTGTACTGTCGGCTGGAAGATTTACATTTATAAATTAATTAACTCAATTTAATTTCAATAATTTAATTAATTTTATTTTTTTTTTTTTTTTTTTTTTTTTTTTTTTTTTTTTTTTTTTTTTTTTTTTTTTTTTTTTTTTATTTGTTTACATATATTGCTGAATCTGCTCCAAAATGCCGAAAATAATAGTCTTCATGTCTTCAAAATTCGTTGGCATAATTCCTACTATGTGAAAAGATGTTCTGATGTCGAACATAGTGGGAAATTGTTGACTTAGTGGACATTAATGGATGCCACTAATCAACATGAGAACTCTCACCATTGATGACAATGATAGTCAAGATGCCCAAACACATCTTGCTAGGTACAAATAATTTTTCCGATGTCAAGGCACCTAGAAGATTTGATTAACAAGAGACATTAATGTATTCCCATTATTTGTCAGCATGAGGACTTGCCATTAAGGCATGCAAGCCTCAAGGTGTTTTTACAATGAATTTAGATTGAAAGGACTATGGACTCAATAATTTGCACTGAAGCAGGGCTTATTTGCGAAATGAAAATGACAAGAAAGAGAAGATGAAAATGGAAGATGGAAATGAAGAGTAGAAATGGCAATGGGAAATAAGCATGTGAATGAGCCTCTTGCTTTTATTTGTGGGTTATGAATGGACAAAAAGTAAAAGAAAGTGCATGTGAATGTAAATGGAAAATATAAAGAAAAATGAGGTGAATGGTTTATTATGATGGATGTGATGGAAACAATGGTATCTGAAAGTTTTTCAAGTATCTGGATCTGATTTTGCATTAGCATATTTCCTCTTTGTTGTTGATCATCCTCTTATGAAACAAATTGGTCTCTTAGAGAGACGCCATTCACTTGTAGTCATTTGTCCTTCCTCCTAGAACTTGCAATGGAATGTAAGATTATCAAAGGAGAGAGATGGTCAATCTCTCTAGTTATGATATTCACACACAAAACTAAGAATTTGTATTAATGAAACAAGTTCTCAAAGGAAAATCAAAATAATTTATACATGCTTTGGAATTAGTGCCGTAGGTCGAATGTTACTTATTTTAAGAAATTTATTTCATTATTTACTATTTCAAACTCTGATGATGGATTTATCATTGTGTAGATCTTGTTGAGATCTTTCCAATGACACTTGAATTATCAAAATCTGATTTTGTATGAGAAAGTTAGGTTGACTTGAACAATGAGATTTTTCAGCTGCAGAATGGCTTTAGCTGCGGAATGAATTTAGCTGCAGAACGTGCACAATTCTTGTAGCTAAAAATCTTGAATAAAAAGTTAGCCATTCATTTCCATCATTAGTTCAAAATTAATCAATGCCTTCAGAAAAGTGAGTAAATAAGTTATTCATTTCATTGATTCAAAATTGGTTTTTTTTTTTTTTGACATGCGGCGACTTGGTGTGCTGACTTAGTGTGGCGACTTAGTGTTAACACACACCTTGACTTCCCTTTGACCAGGGTCTTTTTCATCTACTTGGATCAAATAGATAGGACACCATCCATGTACTAACATTTTCCCAACTATCCATGTGGTTCATTTTGTCTCTTGACACCTATAACCTACAAAAGCATAAAAATGGCTACGGAGTTGCTAGTTAGCTACGAAACAGAGCTGCATTCTGCAACTAAAAGACATCAAACAATTAGTTTTCTTATTTAAGTTATTGTAAAAGACATTTTATGCAGCCAAGTACCAGGGAGAAAGCCCAAGATCACAACTAATGCATAGGACCAATTATTCATGATCTACTATATTTTTTTTCTTCACTGTTTGCTTGGAAAATTTTGTAAATGGTATATGAAGCAAAACAACTTCAATGATGGAAATATAACAAAGTAATGGAAATGTATGATTTTTTTAACAACTTTGATGACTCCTATAGCAACCATCTGACACATGTCCCTGACTGCAAAACAACCCAATGGAGGATACTCAGCAAACGATTTGACAACCAACAAACTTGATGGCAATGTGGCAAGTGTGGCGATCCAACATAAGGGCATAACCATTTCCAATCTGTCTTGGATAATTCATAATAATAAACTGTGTGGTAAAGTTGGCAGATTCCTTTGTTGGATGCCACATCTATCAGTTCATTAATTAACTCACATCTGAAACACTCACGTTAACCATTCAAACAGCGTCATATTGGAGAAGTGTCGTATTTGATCATCTTGCTATTAAACGGGAAGTGACAAAGCAGTTGTTAATGAGCTACAGACGGGTGGCAAAAGGCGGGAGACATGTAATCATGGTTAATTGTCAGCACGCCGTTCATTCCAAATTGCAATTCCCTTCCCCAGGTAGCAAAAATAAATCAAATTACCAGTTTATTAATTCAAATTCTGTTTTTCCCTCTCGTGACCTGCAAAAATGGGCTTTAAAGAACTACAAAACCCTCCCAAACTGCTTCAAATTCCTTAAAACAGTTTCGAGGTTATCTAACTGAACCCATTTCTGAAAAAATCCATGTTTTATTTTTCCAAAATTCGTCTCCATTTGACTGGATCGTGCAGTTTAAGTTTGACGTTTTTAGTGTTTTGCGTTTTCCTGAATCGCTGCATTTGGCTGTAAAGTTTTGAATCAGTACCACTATAGTGAAGATGACCCTAACAGTGAAGATGACTCTAATAGTGAAGGATATGAACGTCCAAGAGGAGATGTGAAGTCAGCTCTACCAAAGGCAGCATCAGTGTAGTCAGCCTCTCTTTCTTGGATTTTGCATGCTCATATTTTCTCTTTCATGATCAATAATGGTTCAAAGAATCACTCAAAGACTTGGTCTTCAGGCCTACAGACTTTCTCAACTCTGTGATATCAAAGAGGCAAAATCAAATTTTGCAGTGTGCGGAAGACTCTGCAAGATACAGTATGCAGGTAGCCCAATGCTAAGAATTCTAGACTTCCTTGTACAGTTCCACTCCTCTAAATCTGAAAGTCCAATCACACCAAAAATAAATAAATAAAATTGAATGACAAATAGTACGCAATATTGGAAGGCGACAGTGGAAACTGGAATTGGGGATAACCATTGATTGTTTCCTTTTTTTTCTCTAAAATTGTGAAATTTTATAAGGATGATTAATGATTTTCAATTTCAGGCAGTAACGACTTCAAGGTAAATGTGCTAAAAATTTCAATTTCAGGCAGCAAAGACTTCAAGGTAAATGTGCTAAAAATAGGACTTTGACTGAGGTCTTAAGCTGATTTTTTTTTTTTTTTATCAATTTGGGGTGGGTGACTAGGATAGAATCCATGTCAGGACAATTCCGGAGATGTCCATGTGGTCGGTTTCTTCATTGGATGCTTGTAACCTGCTAAACCTCAGAAATAGCTATGGATTTCACAGTTAGTTGCAGAATCAGGCTGCATTCCACAGCTAATTTGAAAAATCTTATTAAAACAGGACACAGTGTTTTGAGAGTTACTACAAACCTTAACCAGTCAATCTTGGACAGCTGAACCTATCAAAGCAGTTGGATTTTTTTTATTATTTTTTATTGGTTTTTCTTTTTTTGAATCAAATGAAATGATTAAGTTTATTTTGTCCCCGCTTTTTTTTAACATAATAATTCTTTTTCTGATCCTCTAGATCACACAAAGTGCAGGAGGAGATCATACTGAGGAAATTATTAATTATTTTTAGATGTAAGAAATAAGGTCTCCTAAATACACTTCCCCAGTAATGGCACCAAAATGTCTAGTCAATTGTTGGAAATAATACTGAGAGGGGGGGGGGGGGGGGGTGAATCAGTATTATCAAGTCAAATATTTCCTTTTCCAATTCCAGATGATATACGCTGCTTCTCTTAATAAAAATCGCGTATATACGCAACTATAGATAAAGAAACCCGCGTATACAAAGCAGACTTATAATTTGATTTATGTTTCAGATGTCAGTTATTAATCTGAGATTCAAAAGCAAATAACCAACAACCAAAAGCAGACTTATAATTTGATTTATCTTTCAGATGTCAGTTATTAATCTGAGATTCAGAAGCAAATAACCAACAACCAGAAACAGTAAAGCAGAGCAGAAAGACAATCGCACACAAGAACACAAGATATAAGGTGGAAACCCAATGTGGGTGAAAACCACCTGCTGCAATTCGTCTCTATCTTTTCTTTAATTAGAAACTTCTTTTTACAAATGTACTGGTGCAGTCCTTTTACCAGTACGCAGGCTGCAACCTGCAGAGAGCTACAACTCTCTCTCATTTTCCAGCTTCTCCTGGAAGGGAGCTACAACCCCCTTAGCTCTTGCACTAGCCAAGATACTAGTACGTAGGTGCTGGCCTACAGAAGGCTACAACCTTCTCTTTCTTTCAAGGACCACGTTTCATAAATTTTCAGACTGGATCCACAAATAACATCAATCAACCATCAAGAATTTCTGCATCAACCAATCACCTTTTCACCAAAACTAAATCAACATAAACACCTCTCTAACGACTGTACCCAGATCACAGTAACAGTACCACACACCAAAACTGAACCCAGAACACTGCAGCAATAAATAGAAGCAGCAAAAACACAACTCAAAATGTATAGACTACTTTAATGGCCTGAAACCTGCGTGCATACACTTTTGCGTATACGCTGTTTTCCTTCACTGAACCTGCGTATATACGCGCCTTAGCTGAACTGAACCTGCGTACAAATCTACAAACATAATTCACTCTTTCAAGTATTCAGCCACTGATTAACTTGGATTATCAGATTTATAGATCACGCATGTGCCAGATATAACAGATCAAAATCATGCAAAGGTATTATCATTCAAGCCAAGAGATTATGACCCATCAATAGAACTTATCCTTCTTTTCGCTAAGGTTCCTCCTTCATTCAGATCCAGATCTGCTCCACACTGCTAATCACCAATATTTCAGATCTCGTACATTATCAGATATTCAATAATAATTCAGATGATGCCTTGTCACATGATCTCCTTCCTCTTTTATAGTTTTAGGCCTTCCATAATACCACGGTCCAAAACCATAATAAACCAATACCAAGGGCCCAAAACCTGGGGTCAACACTTCTTACGAGATACCTTGGTCCAAAACCATAGGTTCAAATTCCAAGGACTAACAACCATCGACCAAAAATAAGTTTCCCACCATGTACGCGCTTTTCTGTGCATAAAAGTGCTTGTATACGCATACGTGACTTCTGAACGTATAACCCACGTGTATACGCGTCTTCGGCAAGGTGAACCTGCGTATACAAGATTTCCTTCATTCTGAGCGCCTGAACTGAGGTCTGACAACAAAGTGAGTTGCCATCAAGGACAACATCTATACCATAGGGCCACACCTGTGCCAAAATGCCAACAATCTCCCCCTTTGGACTTGATGGAAACCCCACGATCCTCAAAGTCATTCTCCCCCTTTTTCATCGAGAGCAAAGGGCTGTGATCCCCCTGAGTACATGTTGATATCTCTGCTCTGCTGTGCTGAACATGCTCCCCCTGACTATAGGCAAGATCTGCAAAAAGATGTTCTTCAAGAAGAACCATATACATCATAAAAGACCTTCCTATCACCGAAAGACTCAATACATACAACCATCACCCAACCAAGTGGGGATCATCCACCCAACCAAGTGGGGATACATCAGAATTTTACATATGACAACCAATCACATCAATCATCCTAGGCATAGTGGGGAAACCAAAATAGGTCGTTACATGACCTTGATAGAATAATATACATGACATAGAGACGAAATATCAAGACTTATGCAAATGACCAATAACTACTATCAGCAGCTTCTGACAACCACTATATATATCAGCAACCATGTTCTCCTTCTGATCTCCTTTCTGCAGCTGATCCACCTAAACCAAAAACAGCTTGAGTACTAGAACCAAGAGCTTCTAAGCTAATGCCAACAATGCATTATTAGAAGATTATCTGCTCCCCCTGAACCCGTGCCTGAAGGTCTCTGACAGACCCATATCAGACTCTCTTCAACCAGAGTATGTCCTTGCTGATTTTCTCCAGATACGCGACTGCACCTGCATAAATCTGTGTATGTACGCGGATTGCCCTCATCCAACTCGCGTACACCAACTTTTCTTTGATACAGACAAGCTTCAACAACAGGATGAAGCATCAACTACTCCCAGCTTCTGTCTGAGATATTCAAAGGTTTCCCTGGGCAGTGGTTTGGTGAGGATATCGGCAATTTGTTCCTTAGAAGGAACATACTCCAACTTGACTTTTTTCTCAAGCACTTGTTCCCAAAGAAAGTGATATTTGATAGGTATGTGCTTGGTCTTTGAATGCATGACAGGATTCTTTGAAATGCTTATTGCACTTGTATTATCACATAAGATAGAGACAGGTGGAGTACATGTGATTTGAAAATACTGCAAGGTTTGCATCATCCAAAGAAGTTGAGTGCAACAAGATGCAGTAGCCACATATTCCGCTTCAGCTGTAGATAAAGCAATCGAACTCTATTTCTTGCTGAACCAAGATACTAATCTAGAACCCATAAAGAATGCACCACCACTTGTGCTCTTCCTATCATACATGCTTCCGGCCCAATCTGCATCTGTGTAAGCATGAAGTGTGAGATCTGTATCTCTAGGGTACTGTTGGAAATAATACTGAGAGGGGGGGGGGGTGAATCAGTATTATCAGATCAATAAAACTTTTTCAATTTCATACTCAGAAACATATACGCTACTTCAGTTAAGTGAACCAGCGTGTACACGCTACTGTGTCTAAAGCAACCAGCGTATAACCAGAAATCTTATGATTCAGTTAGCTTATCTTCAGTAAATGCATCAGGACATTATTAACCATATTAATAGTAAACAGGTGCAGTGTAACAGAACAGATCATCACACAAAAGCCACACACATGAACACCATGATATAAGGTGGAAACCCAATGTGGGTGAAAACCACCTGCTGCAAGTCGTCTCTATCTTTCTTTAATAATAAACTTCAGTTTACAATCTTTTGTACTGGTGCAGCCTTATACCAGTACGCAGGCTACAACCTGCAGAAGGCTACAACCTTCTCTCGTCTTCCAGAATCTCCTGGAAGGGAGCTCCAACCCCCTTTGCTCTTGTACTAGCTAAGATACTAGTACGTAGGTGCTGGCCTACAATCTTCTTTCCTTCAGGTACCACTTTTCATACATTTTCAGACTGGATATTCCTGAAGCACAACATTACAATCTGAAGACCACAATTCTTCCAATTTTCATAACAGATCATTGAACCACAAAACAACCAATACTAGCATCATCAATCTTTGAATCACTGAACCACTGAAAACCTTGTCAAGACCTAGTCACCAGAACATAGAGCAGACTACAGAACTCTGCAATAACAGTCAGACCCAACTGCAACCCCAAAAATTAAGCTTCAAAAGATATACGCTACTTCAATGAAACCAACCCGCGTATACACGCGCTTTTACCAAAGACAACCTGCGTACAGATCTAAAAATAATTTCTCATAACTTGCAGCTATACCAGACATCAGTCATACTCAGAACATAACATTGTGTCAGTATGCAGATCTAAAAATACGCATAATTAACCATATAATGATAGTTCATTTCAAACCATTTGATCATGATCTATCCTTAGATCTAGTCTTCCATCAACCGGTGTGATCTCTCCTTAGCTTAGATCAAGCAACCCAAAACCTGCATACTAGATCTCTTTCTTTATCAGATATTCAAGACTTTTCAATTCACTTGCCTAATGATCTTCTTCTCCTTATATAGCCTTAGGCCCTTCACAATACCACGGTCCAAAACCATAGTAACACAATACCATCAACTTCAAAACTAGGGATCAACGCGTCTGTCGAGATACCTTGGTCCAAAAACATAGGCTCAAGTACCGAGGACTAACTACCACGGACCAAAAGAAAGCTTCTCAACATGTACGCTCTTTTCTGTTCATGAAACTGTGTGTATACGTGACTTCGTATATAGCGAGCCTGCGTATCCGCGACTTAGTATATAGCGTACCAACGTGTATATGCAACTTGGGCTTAATGAACCTGCGTATATGAAATTTCTCTTCATTCTTGTAGTCTTGGACTGAGATCTGTCATCAAAGAGAGTTGCCATCAAGGACAACACCTATACCGTAGCGCCACACCTGTGCCAAAATGCCAACAATCTCCCCCTTTGGACTTGATGGCAACCCCAAGATCCTTAGAATCATTCTCCCCCTTTGTCATCAAGGGCAAAGGGCTGTGCTCCCCCTGAGTACATGTTGATATCTCTGCTCTACTGTGCTGAACATGCTCCCCCTGACTGTAGGCAAAATCTGCAAAAGATGTTCTTCAAAAAGAACCAAGACTTATTCATCATAAAGGACCTTCCTATCACCAAAAGACTCAATACATACATTCATACTCCCAACCAAGAGGGGATACATCAGAAATTTACATATAACAACCAATTACATTACATCATTCATCCCAGGCATAGTGGGGAAACCAACATAGGCCGTTACATGACCTTGACACCATAAAAGAGATATCACAAAAGAGATACATGAAAAGTCTAGACCAAGACTTATGAAAGTCACCAGCAGCATCTGATAATCATCTTTTAGATCAGCAACCAAGATTTCCTTCTGTGCTCCTTCTCCTGAAACCAACAACAGTTGTGAACTAGAACCAAAAGCATCTAAATGCCAACAATGCTTTATTAGACTTTAAGCTGCTCCCCCTGAAACTGTGCCTGCTGCACCCCCTGAAACTGTGCCTAAAGGACTCTGGCATACCCATCTCAGACCTTCTCCAACCAGAGTCTTCCCTTGCTGTTCAGAACTCCATATACGCGACTTTACCTGCATAAATCAACGTATGTACGCGGATATCCCTTATACAACACGCGTACACCAACTTTTCTTTAGAACAGACAAGCTTCAACAGCAGGATGAAGCATCAACTACTCCCAGCTTTTGTCTGAGATATTCAAAAGTCTCCCTGGGCAGTGGTTTTGTGAGAATATCAGCAACTTGTTCTTTAGAAGAAACATACTCCAACTTGACCTTTTGTTCAAGCACTTGTTCCCGGAGGAAGTGATACTTGATTGGTATGTGCTTGGTCTTTGAATGCATGACTGGATTCTTTGAAATGCTGATTGCACTTGTATTATCACATAAGATAGAGACAGGTGGAGTGCAAGTGATTTGAAAATCCTGCAAGGTCTGCATCATCCAAAGAAGTTGTGTGCAACAAGATGCCGCAGCCACATATTCTGCTTCAGCTGTAGATAAAGCAATCGAACTCTGTTTCTTACTGAACCAAGATACTAATCTGGAACCCATGAAGAATGCACCACCACTTGTGCTTTTCCTGTCATTCACAGTTCCGGCCCAATCTGCATCTGTGTAAGCATGAAGAGTGAGATCTGTATCTCTAGGATACCATAAGCCATAGTTTTGAGTCCCTTGAAGATACTTGAAGATTCTTTTGACTGCCTGAAGATGAGTTTCCTTTGGGTTGGCTTGAAATCTTCCAACAATTCCTACTGCATGCATAATATCTAGTCGGGTACCTGTCAAATAAAGCAAACTCCCAATCATGGATCTATAAGTTGGTTGATGAACTGCTGCTGATTCATCATTTGCACTGAGGCTGCATCCTGTAACCATGGGGGTACATACTGGCTTTGAATCTTCCATGCCATACTTCTTCAAGATCTGCTTGAGGTACTTGGTTTGAGACAAGAAAATACCTCCTTCATTTTGTTGGATTTGCAATCCAAGAAAGTATGTCAATTCTCCAAGTAATGACATTTCGAATTCTTTCTGCATAACCAAGGCAAAGTTTTGACTCATAGCCTCTTCATTGCTGCCAAAGATAATATCATCTACATACACAACAAGTATTAGCAATTTGTTATTTTCAACTTTTATATAGAGATTGCTATCTGCTGATCCTTTTGAAAAGCCTTATTGGTGAAGATATTTGTCCAAACGATAGTACCAAGCCCTTGGAGCTTGTTTGAGACCATAGAGAGCCTTTTTCAATCTGCATACAAGGTTTGGATCATTCCCAAGAATGAAACCATCTGGCTGCTCAATATATACTTCTTCTTCTAAGTCTCCATTCAGAAAGGCTGATTTCACGTCCATTTGAAATACCTTGAAGTTTTGAAAGCTTGAGAGAGCAAGGAACGTTCGGATGGCCTCAAGTCTTGCAACAGGAGCAAAGGTCTCTTCAAAATCTATTCCTTCTTGCTGCGCATACCCTTTACAAACAAGTCTGGCCTTGTTTCTAATTACTTCTCCATTTTCATTCAATTTATTTTTGAAGACCCATTTTGTCCCTATGACATTCTTATCTTTTGGTCTAGGAACTAATTCCCAAGTGTTGTTCTTTTCGATCTGCTCAAGTTCTTCATCCATTGCTTTGACCCAACATTCATCTTTGCATGCCTCTTTCACATTTTGTGGTTCAGTGGAAGAGAGTAATGCCAAATAGCTTGAAGCTTCTGCAATTGTTCTTCTTGTTTGTACTCCTGCTTCTTTCTGCCCCACAATCTGAGATTCTGGATGATTCTTCTGAACATATCTGGATGGAGTCTTCTCTTCTATTCTTGTCTACTCCTCTGGTTCTTCTTGAGATTCTTCTTCTTCTTGAGGTTCTTCTTCTTCATCATTCTGTCTTTGAGGGTAGCCTTCATCTTCTTCAATGTCTTCATGATGAACTTGCCTAGGAATGTATCCCTTCTCATCAACCACAACATCAATGCTGTCAACAATTCTGCCAAGTCTTTTATTGTAGCACTTGTATGCTTTGCTATGTGGAGAATAACCAAGAAGAATGCCTTCATCTGCTCTTGGTTCAAGTTTGCCAAGTTGCTCATCAGTATTCTTAATATAACATTTGCTCCCAAAGATTTTGAAGTGCTTCACTGAAGGAGTCTCACCACACCAGAGCTCATGAGGGGTTTGAGTGTTGTTTACTCGGACATTTGTTTTGTTGAGAATAATAACTGCAGCATGTGCAGCTTCACCCCAGAAAGTTGCGGGAGTACCTGATTCATCAAGCATAGCACGAGCCATTTGTTGGACTGTTCTGTTCATTCTTTCCACAACTCCATTTTGCTGAGGAGTTCTAGCTGTAGAAAATTCTCTTCTTATCCCATGTTCTTCACAGAAATCGAAAAATTCATTCGAGGTAAACTCCCCACCTCCGTCAGATCTGAGGCACTTAATTTTGTGTCCTGATTCATTTTCAACCAAGGCTTTGAAGGATTTGAATTTTTTGAATGCTTCATCTTTGTGCTTCATAAGTCCTAACCAGACAAACCTGGAGAAATCGTCAATGAATAATATCAAATATTCTTCTCCTCGAGGTGTTCTTTTTCTGAATGGACCACATGTATCTGTATGTACTAGCTCAAGAGGCATGCTAGCTGATCCTTCCTTCTTAGGAAAATTAGTTCTGGTTTGCTTTCCAAACTGACATGATTTGCATATGGTGTTGTCTGGAATTTTGATATCTGGAAGATCACGAACTGCCTGATATTTGCATGCTTTCCTTATTTGTGAAAAGCTTAGATGCCCCAACCTCTGATGCCATAGCCAGTGTTCATCATCCTTGCTCAAATAGCATTGTTGTTGTCTTTCTTCAAATATGTATAGATTATTTGGAGTCCTTCTTCCTTTGATCACTGTTTCACCTGTATCAAGATCACGAACACAACATCCATTTGATCTAAATATTACCTCTGTTCCTTGATCGCACATCTGACTGACACTCAGAAGATTATGCTTCAATCCATCAACATACAAAACATTTCCAGCTTTGACCTTCTCTTTCAACGGAGCAACGCCTTTTCCTTTTATGGCTGCAGAGATATCGTTTCCAAAAGAAACTTTCTTTCCCTTTTCTAATGCGGTATATGATTCAAGTTTTTCTTTGTCCCCTGTCATATGCTTCGAACATCCGCTGTCAATGTACCATAGACTTTCTTGACCTTCTGCATAAAAGGCTATCCCACATCTTTCTGGTTGTGGTTCCTTTATTCTCCATGTTCTGACATTTGAGGTTTGTTCCTTCTGAGTTGTCTTCCAGAACCTGCTCCTGCATTCAGAGTCTTCATGACCAAAGTTATTACAAATAGAGCATTCAACTTCATTTTCAAGAACCGAAAAGTTGTTATAAGTCCTTTTCATGGTTCCAGTCATACTTCTTTGCTTTTGAGCTTCTCTAGTCATTATTGTCTTGTAGGCAACACTTTGAGCTGCTTTGTGACCGAAGTTATGGCAAGAAAAACATTGGCCATTAAAGAAATTTCTGTGATAATCAGATCTATCATCCAACCGATTGTAGCTTCTATTGACATCCATTCTTGGGGAAAATTGGGAAGATTTTACCTGTGGCTGATTGTAGCTTCTGTTTTTCCTTAAGGCAGCTTGTCCCCGAATTTCTTGATAGTCTTTATTTGTTCTTGAGGTAGACTGTCCCTGATTCACCTGATGACTTTTATTTGGCCTTTGCTCGCTCCTCCTTGCTGCATCAAGATAACTTTTGGAGGTAGAAGCTTGAGATGTTTCTCCATTATATCCCAGACCTGTCTTGATCAGAGGAGAACGCTGCACATTGATAATCTCATCCAGGGTTTCAGATCCTTTAACAAATTTAAGATTAATCGCTTTTGTTTTCTCAATCTCCTTTCTAAGACAAACAATCTCACATTCCAATTCTTCAAGATGTTTTTCCTTTTCAGCCAGTTGACATTGTAGAGAATCAATAATAGCACTTTTCTCTTCTAAGCAAACTTTGAGATTATTCATTTCTTCACAAAAGCCTTCTACATCTATAAACAATGTAAACTATGAAACGGGAACTGATACTGTTACCCGTTTCGTAGAGATAGCAAAAAAGTGACCTGATTTTGAAAAGGGGTGATGCAGAACAAACATGTTTTTTTTAGACCATAGTTTTTGGCACTTTAATTTTTTTATGTACATTACGTTTTAGAATCATAGTGATTTTCATGCTGATTTAAAAAAGTGAGTATTCTGCATCACCCCCTTTTTTTAAAAGACCTGTTTTTTGGCTTTAAATTTTCTAATGTATAAAATGTAAATAATTATTTTGTAAATTTGATCATTGTTGAAGTGGTCGTTTTCTTCACATTTTCTTGTTTTTTATTTTAATTTTAACTTTTTTTTTAGTGAGGTTTTTATTGTTTTGCATTTTTAAATTAGGAGGTCGATATTTAGAATTTTCGATATTCTACATATTTATACATCCTTAATTAATTTTTCAATCCACATGAAATAATTGTTTCTAAAAAACAATATTTTTTAACAATGGACATAAAAATAACCATTTTTAACATAAATATAACTAAAAAACTACACGTTTTGATAATTTTTTGCTAGAATTGACATGTCAAAATCGCAATTTTATATGATAATTTTAACTAAAAATGGTTAAATAATAGTTTTTTTTATGAATTTCATGTTAAAAAAATAATAATAATCACTTTTTTTTTCAAAAAATAATGATTAACTTAAAAATCAATGCGAAAATCACATATTACAGATATTGAACGTATAACCTCACCCACCCTCACCCGCTCCCCCACCCGGCCCGGGCGCCCTCACCCGCCCAACCCGCGCGCCCTCACCCGCCCCCTGCCCGGTGCCCTCATCCGCCCGCCCTCACCTGGCGCCCTGCCAGGCGGGGGCGCGAGCCACCCGGGTGGCGCGGCCAAGGCAAGCGCCACCCGGGTGGCGCGGCCGAGGCAAGCGCCACCCGGGCGACCCGCGCCCCCGCCCGACAGGCGGCAGGGCGATTACCGAAATCGCCCTGCCGCTTGCCGGGCCGGGGCGGGGGCCGCCCGGGTGGCGCGGACGAGGCAGGGTGGGTGAGGGCACCCCCGGGGGGGAGGGCGGGTCAGGGCGCCCGGGCAGGGGGGCGGGCTGGTCAGGGCGCCGAGCGGGTGAGGTGGGTGAGGCCGCCGGGCGAGCGGGCAGCCGGGTGAGGGCGCCGGGGCGGGCGGGCAGGGGCGCCAGGGCGGGTGAGGCGGGTGAGGGCGTCGGGCGGGCGGGCGAGGGCGCCTGGGCGGGTGAGGGCGCGGGGCGGGCGAGCGAGGGCGGACGGGCAGGTGAGGCGGGTGAGGGTGCCGGGCGGGCGAGGGCGCACGGGCGGGTGAGGGCGGGTGAGGCTGGTGAGGGCGCCGAGCGGGCGAGTGTGGCGAGTAATGGCGCCAGGCGAGCAGGCGAGGGCGGGCGGGCGAGGGCGCCGGATGGGTGAGGGTGGATGAGGGCGGGTGAGGGCAGGCGGGCGAGGGCGCCGGGCAGGCAAGGGCGGGCGAGGGCGGGCAGGCGAGGGCGCCGGGCGGGCGACGGCGGGTGGGCGAGGGCGCCAGGCGGGCGAGGGCGCCAGGCGGGCGAGGGCGGGTGAGGCAAGTGAGGGTGCCGGGCGGGCGAGGGCGCACGGGAAGGTCAGGCGGGTGAGGGTGCCGGGCGGGCGGGCGAGGGCGTCGGGCGGGCGAGGGCCGGAGGGCGAGGGCGGGTGAGGCGGGTGAGCGCGCCGGGCGGGCAGGCAGGCGAGGGCGCCCAGGCGGGTGAGGTGGGTGAGGGTGCCGGGCGGGCGGGCGAGGGCACCCGGGCGGGTGAGGTGGGTGAGGGCGCCGGGCGGGAGAGGGAGCCGTGCGGGCGGGCGGGTGAGGGTGCCTGGTGGGCGAGGGCGCTGGGCGGGCGGGCGGGTGAGGGCGCCCGGGCGATTCCCGGAATCGCCCTCACCCGCCCGGGCGCCCTCACCCGACCGCCCGCCCGCCCGGGCGGGTGAGGGCGCCGGGCGGGTGGGCGGGTGAGGGCGCCCGGGCGGGTGAGGACGATTCCGGGAATCGCCCTCACCCACCCGGGCGCCCTCACCCGCCCGCCCGCCCGGGCGGGTGAGGGCGCCGGGCGGGCAAGGGCGCCGGGTGGGTGAGGGCGCCCGGGCGATTCCCGGAATCGCCCTGGCGGCAGGGCGATTCCGGGAATCGCCCGGGCGCCCTCACCCGCCGGCCCGCCCGGCGCCCTCACCCGCCCGGGCGGGCGGGGGCGGGTGAGGGCGCCGGGCGGGCGGGCGGGTGAGGGCGCCGGGCGGGCGGGCGGGTGAGGGCGCCCGGGCGGGTAAGGGTGATTCCGGGAATCGCCCTCACCCGCCCGGGCGCCGTCACCCGCCCGCCCGCTCGGCGCCGTCACCCGCCCGCCCGCCCGGCGCCGTCACCCGCCCGCCCGCCCGGGCGGGTGAGGGCGCCGGGCCGGCGGGCGGGTGAGGGCGCCCGGGCGGGTGACGGCGCCGGGCGGGCGGGCGGGTGAGGGCGCCCGGGCGGGTGAGGGTGATTCCGGGAATCGCCCTCACCCGCCCGGGCGCCCTCACCCGCCCGCCCGCTCGGCGCCCTCACCGGCCCGCCCGCCCGGGCGGGTGAGGGCGGGCGGGCGGGCGGGCGGGTGGAATCGCCCTCACCCGCCCGGGCAACCTCACCCGCCCGCCCGCCCGGGCGGGTGAGGGCGCCGGGCGGGCGGGCGGGTGAGGGCGCCCGGGCGGGTGAGGGCGATTCCCGGAATCGCCCTCACCCGCCCGGGCGCCCTCACCCGCCCGCCCGCCACCCACCCGGGCGCCCTCACCCGCCCGCCCGCCCGGCGCCCTAACCCGCCCGGGCGGGTGAGGGCGCCCGGGTGGGTGAGGGCGATTCCCGGAATCGCCCTTACCCGCCCGGGCGCCCTCACCCGCCCGCCCGCCCGGCGCCCTCACCCGCCCGGGCGGGTGAGGGCGCCGGGACGGCGGGCGGGTGAGGGCGCCCGGGGGGGCGGGCGGGTGAGGGCGCCCGGGCGGGTGAGGGCGATTCCGGGAATCGCCCTCACCCGGCCGGGCGCCCTCACCCGCCCATCCGCCCGGCGCCCTCACCCGCCCGCCCGCCCGGGCGGGTGAGGGCGCCGGGCGGGCGGGCGGGTGAGGGCGCCCGGGCGGGTGAGGGCGATTCCGGGAATCGCCCTCACCCGCCCGGGCGCCCTCACCCGCCCGCCCGCCCGGCACCCTGCCCTCACCCTCCCGCCCGCCCAGCGGGTGAGGGCGCCGCCCTGCCCTCACCCTCCCGCCCGCCCAGCGGGTGAGGGCGCCGGGCGGGCGGGCGGGTGAGGGCGCCCGGGCGGGTGAGGGCGATCCCGGAATCGCCCTCACCCGCCCGGGCGCCCTCACCCGCCCGCCCGCCCGGTGCCCTCACCCGCCCGGGCGGGCGGGCGGGTGACGGCGCCGGGCGGGCGGGCGGGTGAGGGCGCCCGGGTGGGTGGCGGGCGGGCAGGTGAGGGCGCCCGGGTGGGTGAGGGCGATTCCCGGAATCGCCCTCACCCGCCCGGGCGCCCTCACCCGCCCGCCCACACGGCGCCCTCACCCGCCCGGGCGCCCTCACCCGCCCGGGCGCCCTCACCCGCCCGGGCGCCCTCACCCGCCCGCCCGCCCGGCGCCCTCACCCGCCCGCCCGCCCGGGCGGGTGAGGGCGCCCGGGCGGGTGAGGGCGATTCCGGGAATCGCCCTCACCCGCCCGCCCGCCCGGCGCCCTCACCCGCCAGCCCCCCCGGGCGGGTGAGGGCACCGGGCGGGCGGGCGGGTGAGGGCGCCCGGGCGGGTGAGGGCGCCGGGCGGGCGGGCGGGTGAGGGCGCCCGGGCGGGTGAGGGCGATTCCGGGAATCGCCCCCACCCGCCCGGGCGCCCTCACCCGCCCGCCCTCCCGGCGCCCTCACCCGCCCGCCCGCTCGGGCGGGTGACGGCGCCGAGCGGGCGGGCGGGTGAGGGCGCCCAGGTGGGTTAGGGCGATTCCCAGAATCGCCCTCACCCGCCCGGCGCCCTCAAACGCCCGGGCGGGCGGGCAGGTGAGGGCGCCGGGGTGGGTGAGGGCGATTCCCGGAATCGCCCTCACCCGCCCGGGCGCCCTCACCCGCCCGCCCGCCCGGGAATCGCCCTCACCCGCCCGGGAATCGCCCTCACCCGCCCGGGCGCCCTCACCCGCCCGCCCGCCCGGCGCCCTCACCCGGCCGCCCGCCCGGGCGGGTGAGGGCACCGGGCGGGCGGGCGGGTGAGGGCGCCCGGGCGGGTGAGGGCGATTCCCGGAATCGCCCTTACCCACCCGGGCGCCCTCACCCGCCCGCCCGCCCGGCGCCCTCACCCGCCCGCCCGCCCGGGTGGGTGAGGGCGCCGGGCGGGCGGGCGGGTGAGGGCGCCCGGGCCGGTGAGGGCGATTCCGAGAATCGCCCTCACCCACCCGGGCGCCCTCACCCGCCCGCCCGCCCGGCGCCCTCGCCCGCCCGGCGCCCTCACCCGCCCGCCCGCCGCCAGGGCGATTCCGGGAATCGCACGGGCGCCCTCACCCGCCCGCCCGCCGCCAGGGCGATTCCGGGAATCGCCCGGGCGCCCTCACCTGCCCGCCCGCCCGGGCGGGTGAGGGCGCCGGGCGGGCGAGGGCGCCGGGTGGGCGGGCGGGTGAGGGCGCCCGGGCGATTCCCGGAATCGCCCTCACCCGCCCGCCCGCCCGGCGCCCTCGCCCGCCTGCCCGCCCGGGCGGGTGAGGGCGCCGGGCGGGCGAGGGCGCCTGGCGGGCGGGCTGGTGAGGGCGCCCGGGCGATTCCCGGAATCGCCCTGCCGCCCGGGGGATTCCCGGAATCGCCCTCACCCGCCCGGGCGCCCTCACCCGCCCGCCCGCCGGTGCCCTCGCCCGCCCCGCGCCCTCACCCGCCTCAGCCGCCTGGGCGCCTTCGCCCGCCCGCCCTCCCGACGACCTCGCCCGCCCGCCCGACACTCTTACCCGGCTCACCTGCCTGGGCACCCTTGCCCGCCCGGCGCAGGGCGATTCCGGGAATCGCCCGGGCACCCTCACCCGCCTGTCCGGTCGGCGCCCTCGCCCGCCCGGCGCCCTCACCCGCCTCACCCGCCCGGGCGCCCTCGCCCGCCCTCCCGCCGGACGCCCTCGCCCGCTCGCCCGACACCCTCACCCGCCTGGGTGCCCTTTCCCGCCCGGCGCCCTCACCCGCCCGGGCGGGCGGGTGGGTGAGGGCGATTCCGGGAATCGCCCGGGTGCCCTCACCCGCCCGCCCGTACGTCGCCCTCACCCGCCAGGGCGCCCTCGCCCGCCCGCCCGGCACCCTCATTGCCTCACCCGCCTGGACGCCCTTGCCCGCCCGGTGCCCTCACCCGCCCGGGCGCCCTCTCCCGCCTGCCCGCCCGGCGCCCTCACCCGCCTCACCAACCCGGGCGCCCTCGCCCGCCCGCCCGGCACCCTCACCGCCTCACCCGCCTGGACGCCCTTGCCAGCCCGGCGCCCTCACCTGCCCGAGCGCCCTCCCCTGCCCGCCCACCCAGCGCCCTCACCCGCCTCACCCGCCCTGGTGCCCTCGCCCGCCCGGCGCCCTCACCCACCCACCACGCCTGCCCCCGCCCGGGTGCCCTCACCCACCCGCCTGGGCGAATCCCGGAATCGCCCTGCCGCCTGCCGGGCGGGTGGCACCCGCCTCGGTCGCGCCACCAGGGCGGCCCACGCCCCCACTCGGCCCGCACACAACCCCCGGTGCCACAACCCCCGGGGCGCGGCCGAGGCAGGGTGGGTCAGGGCGCCGAGGCTGGTAGGTGGGTTAGAGGTAGGGGACGAGTCGGGCTGTGGCGCCCACCCTAGCATGTTATGGTTGAAAACATGTTAAATTTATACTTAGGAAAGAAAAATGATATTCTACCAAAAACATTAATGTGTTTTTTTCCTCATAAACAACTTTGTTTGACACATAAAAATTTGGTTTTATTAGCATTTTTTAAAAATGTTGAAAATTGACCCTAAAAAAAAAAAATCATTATTCCAGTATCATCACTTTCATTTTGAAGCAATATTTTGCACGAAAATTTCATAGTAAAGTTCGTAGTTACTGCCATTTTTAAAACATGTTCAAAATTAACGCCTAAAAAATAAAAACATCGTTCCAGTATACACACTTTTCGTTTTTAGCACTGTTTTTGATGTTTTTTTGGGGTTTTTTGGCCAGAGTTCCCGTTTTGAGTTTATAGTTCCCGTTTCATAGTTTACATTGTTTATAGCATCCATGTAGTCATCATCTTCAAAAGCCATTAAAAGTTTATATCGATTACCTTGTTCATCTTCGTCACTATTTGAAAGATCATCACTATCTTCATGAGTGTAATAGCTTTTCTTCTTTTCATTATGTTTCTTGTTCCATTTAACAGGTTCCTTTCCCTTGTCATTCTTATCTTTGTGAGGACATTTGGTAGCATAATGACCTACTCTTCCACAAGCAAAGCATTTAAAAGGTAACTTACCTCTGAACCTTCCAGAACCCCTTTGAAGATTTCTGACAAAATTTGATTCTTCTTCTTCATCTTCTGGCACGTGACTTGCTTCATAATAATCTTCTTTGCCTGAAGCCTTGAAAGCAGCTTCTCTTCTGTCTGATGGACCTCCCTTTCTCATTTCATAAGCAGTTAGAATTCCATGAAGCTGAGACATAGTAAGAGTTCGTAGATTTTCTTTTTCTTCTATTGCAGACACTTTAGATTCAAATTTGGGGGACAATGATCTTAGAACCTTTTCAACCACAATAGCCTCTTTTATTTCTTCACCCAAGTTTTTCATGCAATTAACAATCTCATCTACCCTAAGGAAATAGTTAGCCACACTTTCATCATTATACATTCTGAGAGTCTCATACTTAATCCTGAGAGTTTGAAGTTTAGCACGCTTTACCTGTTCGTCTCCTTCATAGCTCGTGACAATTTTGTCCCATATTTCTTTTGCGGATTTATAGTGCATTACCTTCATGAATTCCGATTGGGATATACATTCCAATAGAGTACTGACTGCTTTCGCATTTGTTTCATATTTCTTTTTCTCGGCTGAATCTGTAGGAGTAGCTAAAGGAAAAGTGTAGCTTGTCTCTACGATGTCCCAAACTTCTGTACCAAGAGATTGAAGATAGGCAGTAACTCTTACCTTCCAATAATTGAAGTTTTTCCCATCAAAAATCGGTGGCCTGATTGATGCTTCTCTCTCGTAGTTGCTCATGATGAACGGTCTACCTTCAAGCGATCAAGCTTCTATGAAGGACCTGCTCTGATACCAATTGTTGGAAATAATACTGAGAGGGGGGGGGGGGGGGGTGAATCAGTATTATCAGATCAATAAAACTTTTTCAATTTCATACTCAGAAACATATACGCTACTTCAATTAAGTGAACCAGCGTGTACACGCTACTGTGTCTAAAGCAACCAGCGTATAACCAGAAATCTTATGATTCAGTTAGCTTATCTTCAGTAAATGCATCAGGACATTATTAACCATATTAATAGTAAACAGGTGCAGTATAACAGAACAGATCATCACACAAAAGCCACACACATGAACACCATGATATAAGGTTGAAACCCAATGTGGGTGAAAACCACCTACTGCAAGTCGTCTCTATCTTTCTTTAATAAGAAACTTCAGTTTACAATCTTTTGTACTGGTGCAGCCTTATACCAGTACGCAGGCTACAACCTGCAGAAGGCTACAACCTTCTCTCGTTTTCCAGACTCTCCTGGAAGGGAGCTCCAACCCCTTTGCTCTTGTACTAGCTAAGATACTAGTACGTAGGTGCTGGCCTACAATCTTCTTTCCTTCAGGTACCACTTTTCATACATTTTCAGACTGGATATTCCTGAAGCACAACATTACAATCTGAAGACCACAATTCTTCCAATTTTCATAACAGATCATTGAAGCACAAAACAACCAATACTAGCATCATCAATCTTTGAATCACTGAACCACTGAAAACCTTGTCAAGACCCAGTCACCAGAACACAGAGCAGACTACAAAACTCTGCAATAACAGTTAGACCCAACTGCAACCCCAAAAATTAAGCTTCAAAAGATATACGCTACTTCAATGAAACCAACCCGCGTATACACGCGCTTTTACCAAAGACAACCTGCGTACAGATCTAAAAATAATTTCTCATAACTTGCAGCTGTACCAGACATCAGTCATACTCAGAACATAACATTGCGTCAGTATGCAGATCTAAAAATACGCATAATTAACCATATAATGATAGTTCATTTCAAACCATTTGATCCCAATCTATCCTTAGATCTAGTCTTCCATCAACCAGTGTGATCTCTCCTTAGCTTAGATCAAGCAACCCAGAACCTGCATACTAGATCTCTTTCTTCATCAGATATTCAAGAATTTTTCAATTCACTTGCCTAATGATCTTCTTCTCCTTATATAGCCTTAGGCCCTTCACAATACCACGGTCCAAAACCATAGTAACACAATACCATCAACTTCAAAACTAGGGATCAACACGTCTGTCAAGATACCTTGGTCCAAAAACATAGGCTCAAGTACCGAGGACTAACTACCACAGACCAAAAGAAAGCTTCTTGACATGTATGCTCTTTTCTGTTCATGAAACTGCGTGTATACGCGACTTCGTATATAGCGAGCCTGCGTATCCGCGACTTAGTATATAGCGTACCAGCGTGTATACACAACTTGGGCTTAATGAACCTGCGTATATGAAATTTCTCTTCATTCTTGTAGTCTTGGACTGAGATCTGTCATCAAAGAGAGTTGCCATCAAGGACAACACCTGTACCGTAGCGCCACACCTGTGCCAAAATGCCAACAGGTACCATAAGCCATAGTTTTGAGTTCCTTGAAGGTACTTGAAGATTCTCTTGACTGCCTGAAGATGAGTTTCCTTTGGATTTGCCTGAAATCTTCCAACTATTCCCACTGCATGCATGATGTCTGGTCGGGTACCTGTCAAATAAAGAAGACTTCCAATCATAGATCTTTAGGTTGGATGATGCACTGCTACCAATTCATCATTTGCACTGAGGTTGCATCCTGTAACCATGGGGGTACATACTGGTTTTGAATCTTCCATGCCATACTTCTTCAGAGTCTGCTTGAGGTACTTGGTTTGAGACAAGAAGATACCGCCTTCATTTTGTTGGATTTGCAATCCAAGAAAGTATGTCAGTTCTCCAAGCAAGGACATTTCGAATTCTTTCTACATCACCAAGGCAAAGCTTTGACTCATAGCTTCTTCATTGCTTCCAAAGATAATATCATCTACATACACAACAAGTATTAGCAATTTGTTATTTTCAATTTTTATATAGAGATTACTATATGCTGATCCTTTTGAAAAACCTTGTTGATGAAGATATTTATCCAAATGATAGTACCAAGCCCTTGGAGCTTGTTTAAGCCCATAGAGAGCCTTTTTAAGTCTGCATACAAGATTTGGATCATTCTCAAGGATAAAGCCATCTGGTTGCTCTATGTACACTTCTCCTTCTAAGTCTCCATTCAGAAAGGTTGATTTTAAGTCCATTTGAGATACTTTGAACTTCTGGAAGCTAGAGAAAGCAAGGAACATTCTGATGGCCTCAAGTCTAGCAACGGGAGCAAAAGTTTCTTCAAAGTCTATTCCTTCCTGTTGAGCATACCCTTTGCAAACAAGTCTGGCCTTGTTTCTAATCACTTCCCCATTTTCATTCAACTTATTTTTGAAGATCCATTTTGTTCCTATGACATTTTTTTCTTTTGGTCTAGGAACCAACTCCCAAGTGTTATTCTTTTCGATCTACTCAAGCTCTTCATCAATTGCCTTAACCCAACACTCATCTTTGCATGCTTCTTTTAAATTTTGTTGTTCAGTGGAAGAGAGCAATGCCAAATAGCTTGAAGCTTCTGCTATTGTTCTTCTTGTTTGTATACCTGCTTCTTTTTGCCCCAAAATTTGAGATTCTGGATGATTCTTCTGAATGTACCTGGATGGAGTCTTTTCTTCTATCCTTATCTGTTCCTATGGTGCCTCTTGGGGTTCTTCTTCATCATCTGTCTGATTTAGAGAGTAGTCTTCATCCTCATTGATATTTTCATGATTCACTTCCCTAGGGATGTATCCTTTTTCATCAACCACTACATCAATGCTGTCAACAATTCTTCCAAGCCTTTTATTGTAACACTTATATGCTTTGCTGTAGGGAGAATAACCAAGGAGAATGCCTTCATCTGCTCTAGGTTCAAGTTTGCCAAGCTGCTCATCAGTATTCTTAATATAGCATTTGCTCCCAAAAATTTTGAAATGCTTTACCGAAGGAGTTTCACCATACCAGAGCTCATGAGGAGTTTGAGTGTTGTTCACTCGGACATTTGTTTTGTTGAGAATAACAATCGCTGTGTATGCAGCTTCACCCCAGAAGGTTGCGGGAGTTCCAGACTCATCAAGCATAGCACGAGCCATTTGTTGGACTGTTCTGTTCATCCTTTCTGCCACTCCATTTTGCTGAGGAGTCCTAGCTGTAGAGAATTCCCTTCTTATTCCATGTTCTTCACAGAAATCAAAAAAATCATTTGAGGTAAATTCCCCACCTCTGTCAGACCTGAGGCACTTAATTTTGTAATCTGATTCATTTTCAGCCAAGGCTTTGAAGGATTTGAATTTTTCGAATGCTTCGTCTTTGTGCTTCATAAGTCCTAACCAAACAAACCTGGAGAAGTTGTCAATGAATAGTATAAGGTATTCTTCTCCTCGAGGTGACCTTGTCCTAAATGGACCACATACATCTGTATGGACTAGCTCAAGAGGCCTGCTAGCTGATCCTTCCTTCTCAGGAAAGTTAGTTCTGGTTTGCTTACCAAACTGACATGATTTGCATATGGTGTTGTCTGGAATTTTGATATCTGGAAGACCACGAACTGCCTGGTATTTGCATGCTTTCCTTATTTGTGAAAATCTTAGATGCCCCAACCTCCGGTGCCATAACCAGTGTTCATCATCCTTGCTTAAATAGCATTGTTATTGTCCTTCTTCAATTATGTATATATTATTTGGAGTTCTTTTGCCTTTGATCACTGTTTCTCCTGTATCAAGATCACGAACACTACATCCATTTGATCGAAATATTACCTCGGTTCCTTGATCGCACATCTGACTAACACTTAGTAGATTATGCTTCAAGCCATCAACATATAAAACATTTCCAGCTTTGACCTGTTCTTTCAATTGAGCAGTGCCTTTTCCTTTTATGGTTGCAGGGGTATCATTTCCAAAAGACACCTTCTTCCCCTTTTCTATTGCAGTACATGATTCAAGTTTTTCTTTATCCCCTGTCATATGCTTTGAACATCCGCTGTCGATATACCATATATTTTCCTGTCCTTCTGCATAGAAGGCTATCCCACATCTTTCTGGTTGTGGTTCCTTCATTCTCCATGTTCTGGCACTTGAGGTATGTTCCTTCTGAGTTGTCTTCCAAAACTTGCTCCTACATTCAGAATCTTCATGACCAAAGTTATTACAAATAGAACATTCAACTTCATTTTCAAGGGCCGAAAATTTGTTATAAGTCCTTTTCATGATTCCATTCATATTCCTTTGTTTTTGAGCTTCTCTAGTCATGATTGTCTTATAGGCAACACATTGAGTCGCTTTGTGACCAAAATTATGGCAAGAGAAACATTGGCCATTGAAGAAACTCCTGCGATTATCAAATCTATCATCCAATCGATTGTAGTTTCTACTGACATCCATTCTTGAGGTAAATTGGGAAGATTTTACCTGTGGCTGATTGTAGCTTCTGTTTGTCCTTAAGGTAGCTTGTCCCCGATTTTCTTGATAGTATTTATTCGTTCTTGAGGTAAACTGTCCCTGATTTACCTAATTATTTCTATTAGGCCTTTGCTCGCTCTTCTTTGCTGCATCAAGATAACTTTTGCAGGTAGAAGCTTGAGATGTTTCTCCATTATATCCCAGACCTGTCTTGATTAGTGGAGAACGCTGCACATTGGTAATCTCATCCAGAGTTTCAGATCCTTTAACAAATTTAAGATTAATAGTTTTTGTTTTCTCAATCTCCTTTCTAAGACAAAAAATTTCACATTCCAATTTTTCAAGATGTTTTTCCCTTTCAGCCAGTTGATATTGTAGAGACTCAATAATTGCACTTTTCTCTTCTAAGTAGATTTTGAGATTAGTCATCTCTTTAGAAAAACCTTCTACATCTATAGCATCCATGTAGTCATCATCTTCAAAAGCCATTAAAAGTTTATATTTATTACCTCGTTCATCTTCGTCACTATTTGAAAGTCCATCACTATCTTCATGAGTGTAATAGCTTTTCTTATTTGCATTTTGTTTCTTGTTCCATCTAACATGTTCCTTCCCTTTGTCAATCTTATCCTTGTGAGGACATTTGGTAGCATAGTGACCGACTCTTCCACAAGCAAAGCATTTGAAAGGTAACTTACCTCAGAACCGTCCAATACCCCGTTGAAGATTTCTAACAAAATTTGATTCTTCTTCTTCTTCTGACACGCGTCCTAACTCATAGTACTCGCCTTTGCCTGAAGCCTTGAAGGCAACTTCTCTCCTGTCTGATGGTCCTCCTTTGCTCATTTCATAAGCAGTTAGAATACCGTGCAGCTGTGACATTTTAAGGCTTTGTAGATTCTACTTTTCTTCTATTACAGAAACTTTAGATTCAAACCTAGGGGACAAAGATCTTAGAACTTTTTCAACCACAACAGCCTCTTTTATTTCTTCACCCAAATTTTTCATACAATTAACAATCTCATCTACACGAAGAAAATAGTTAGCCACACTTTCATCATTATACATCTTGAGATTTTCATACTAAATCCTGAGGGTTTGAAGTTTTGCTCGTTTTACCTGATCATCTCCTTCATAGCTTAGGACAATCTTGTCCCATATTTCTTTTGCTGATTTTAACTGCATAACTTTCACGAATTCTGATTGAGATAGACATCCCAATAGAGTATTGACCGCCTTTGCATTTGTTTCATATTTCTTCTTCTCAGCCAAATCTGTAGGAGTTGCTGCTGGAAAAGTATATCCTGTATCTATGATATCCCAGACTTCTGTACCCAACGATTGAAGATAGGCAGTAACTCTTACCTTCCAATATACGAAGTTTGTCCCATCAAAAACCGGTGGCCTGATTGATGCTTCCCTCTCGTAGTTGCTCATGATGAAGGATCTTCCTTCAAGCGATCAAGCTTCTTCAGAAGGACCTGCTCTGATACCAATTGTTGGAAATAATACTAAGAGGGGGGGGGTGAATCAGTATTATCAAGTCAAATATTTCCTTTTCCAATTCCAGATGATATACGCTACTTCTCTTAATAAAAACCACGTATATACGCAACTATAGATAAAGAAACCCGCGTATACAAAGCAGACTTATAATTTGATTTATCTTTCAGATGTCAGTTATTAATCTGAGATTCAGAAGCAAATAACCAGAAACCAGAAACAGTAAAGCAGAGCAGAAAAACAATCACACACAAGAACATAAGATATAAGGTGGAAACCCAATGTGGGTGAAAACCACCTGCTGCAATTCGTCTCTATCTTTTCTTTAATTAGAAACTTATTTTTACAAATGTACTGGTGTGGTCCTTTTACCAGTACGCAGGCTGCAACCTGTAGAGAGCTACAACTCTCTCTCATTTTCCAGCTTCTCCTGGAAGGGAGCTACAACCCCCTTAGCTCTTGCACTAGCCAAGATACTAGTACGTAGGTGCTGGCCTATAGAAGGCTACAACCTTCTCTTTCTTTCAAGGACCACGTTTCATAAATTTTCAGACTGGATCCACAAATAACATCAATCAACCATCAAGAATTTATGCATCAACCAATCACCTTTTCACCAAAACTAAATCAACATAAACACCTCTCTAACGACTGTACCCAGATCACAGTAACAGTACCACACACCAAAACTGAACCCAGAACACTGCAGCAATAAACAAAAGTAGAAAAACACATCTCAAAATGTATACGCTACTTTAATGGCCTGAAACCTGCGTGCATACGCTTCTGCGTATGGAACAACCTGCGTATACGTTGTTTTCCTTCACTGAACCTGCGTATATACGTGCCTTAGCTGAACTGAACCTGCATACAGATCTACAAACATAATTCACTCTTTCAAGTATTCAGGCACTGATTAACTCAGATTATCAGATTTATACATCACGCATGTGCCAGATATAATAGATCAAAATCATGCAAAGATATTATCATTCAACCCAAGAGATTATGACCCATCAATAGAACTTATCCTTCTTTTCGCTAAGGTTCCTCCTTCATTCAGATCCAGATCTGCTCCACACTGCTAATCACCAATATTTCAGATCTCGTACATTATCAGATATTCAATAATAATTCAGATGATGCCTTGTCACATGATCTCCTTCCTCTTTTATAGTTTTAGGCCTTCCACAATACCACGGTCCTGTAGAGTCGTTAATATACCATTATTATTGTCACTTGTGAACGTTTATTTCACCCATTTCTACCATTCTTCATCATGCCATTTATTATAATTTATCATTTAAATCCATTTTATTAATTATTTATGCTCTCATGAATAAATATTATTTATTCTCCTTTATTTCTAATAAATTGATTATTATGCATTATTTTACCAATGATAGTGCTAATAAGTTGGTTATAACATTATTCACCATTTTTAGCCTCCAAGGTAACTTCCAGATTGAAGATTTGATTTGTAAATCTGCCAACTCAGAAATTCATTGGTTTAAGGAGTGACAGTTTTGCGGTTAAGATTCTGAGCAAATGAAGACGAATTTGGAAAATCCGGAACATGGGTTTTGTCCAGAACGGGCCCAATTATATTCCTTAAAGAACAGTTTGCCCAAATTCGGCTTGTACAGGGAGAAACGCAGGGTTCTTTGAGCACGATTTTCTGAGATTTGCTGTTGCGGCCGCCCTCCAAATCTTAGCTGCAAACCCAAATCCGCCTTGTTCATGTTGATCAATGGGTTAGAATCAACCTAAATTTGTAAGAGAAATCATGATTGTAATTATCTATGCTCTGATCTTTTTCTATTTAATGAAACCAAAGATCAGAGGGCGAAAGGGGGGGACTGTTGTTGTAATTATAAGTTTCAGAACAACTTTGATCATGGAGTCTGGTTGAGATCTGATTTTGTATACTTTTGTTAATGCAATCAATATAAAGGATTTGGTGTTCAATTCGTCCCTGCATCTGAAGTAAGTTACGGCGGTGCCATTGGAAGCTACGGGCCCGGCTCCAACGGACACTTGCCGTTGTATTGTTATACGGTAAATTGTGTTTGGTTTGCTTATTTCTATTGTTTCAGCAATCTGATATATCTTTCATATGATAGACTATGCTTTATACTTAATATCTGAATCTGAATAAGTTCTTTAACTCATGTCTCTGTATTACGCGAAGTGAATCTATTTGAATTGCATCTATTTCCATAGCAAGATATTTGTATAAATGTTATCATCATTGGATTCATATAAAATAAGTATTTGCGAGGCTTGAAGACAATATTACTTTGTTCAGAAACGTAATCATATCATTCAATACTTTCAGATTGCTATATTAATGTAAATCATGTACATACGGGTGATAGTTGTTGTTTCGTAATTCATTAAGGATTGTTGTTCCATTTGATTGCTGTTGTTCCATTTTACTGCTGTATCATTTATTGCTGTCCCATTTCCATTTCGCTGTTCCGTTTTACTTTCTGCTGATTTATTTACTTGCCTTTATTGCTTTGGTGTGAGAGAAGGTCTAAAGCTGTAGTGAGTCAGCAAGCCGCTGCTTAGCTCCCAGATCTTTGGTCCATGCTCTAATTTCCATTCCATTTACTTGCATTTACTGTTTTAGTGTGGGAGGAGGATCAAGGCTGTCGTGAGACACAGCAGACGCTATTATGCTCCCAGATCCATGATCCATACTCTAATTCCTTTTCCTTCATCAATTTCTAGAGGAATGAGTTATTGCTACTATATCCTCGATTGATGGTCGTTTGAATGAATGATTTAGTTTAAAACATTTCGGTTTCTTGCTGTTTCAATTAGATTTCTTTTTCAAGCATTCATTTACTTTTGGGTTTTAAGCACTATACTGCGAAACATTACTCTTGAGTAAATAGCCGCCTCAGACAGAGTACACTCTTGAAATAAAAAGTCGTCCCTGGGTTGATAATTAATGTGAGATAATTAGGAGTTCACAAGACACCTTTTTATCGCTCCACATTTTGGCGCCGTTGCCGGGGAGAGTGTAGCCATTTCTAAAGAGTAGTGTGAATCTAATGAGTGCCTGCTAGGGAAGAGTTGGATCTTAAAAACGGAAGGTAAGAACCTGCGTACGGAGCATGTAAAAGCCCTGCTCCCCCGTCCGCTTTCCAGCAGGACTGTTAAAGAACCTAGAGTAGAAATAGATGTTTGAATTTTTGTGTGAATGATTAGGAAAAAGATAGAAATTTTTAAAAAATGAATTACATGATCTCACGCAAGTGGTGATGTAAGCACCACCCATTTCACTAACTGATTGACAGGAACATTTGAAGAAGGAGCCTTGAAGAAACACATGAAGAACATCTTATATTATGGTAAGAAATGGCTCACGTTTCTACTTTTGAATTTCCTATCAAAGATCTAGGAGGAGTGACACAAATGCACATAATTCCCCCATCTTTACCAAATTTTCATGGTTTAGCAAATGAAGATCCAGATACATTTTTATTTGAGTTTGAAATACTTTGTAGAGGATATGATTATTGTACTAATGATCAAAGATTGAAAGTGTTTCCTCTTACTCTAAAAGGAGCAGCTCTCCGATGGCTCATGAGCCTAGGTGGGAATTGCATCCAATCATGGGAGGACATGAAGAACATATTCTTGAAAAAGTACCAAGACTATTGCAAAGCCAATGAAAATATTTTCAGTATGATACAAGGGGAAGATGAAAGCTTGGAGGATTATGTAGATCGATTTCAATACAACCTTCAAAAATCAAAATATAAGCATTTGGAAAAAGAGATCTTAAAAACACTCCTTCTTAAAGGAATCAAAGATGAATTTTTAGAACTTTTAAATCTGATAGGAAAAGGTGATGTTTTTCAATTATCATATGATGATGTTTGTGAGTTGTGCATAAGGTATTCAAGAGGAATCTCCAAGGCTGGTAAGAATCCTAGAGATGTTTTTTCTTTGTTTTCCAAATCTGCTACAAGAATAGGAGACATAAGAGCTGAAATCAATGTGTTATTTGAACATTTTAAAGTTGATTATATTAGCTCTCTAAATGAAAAATTGGATGTTTTGCAGGTTCATAAAAATGAAGAATTTGATGAAGTGTTTTGTTCTCATGACCGAAAGGAGCATCTCATAGATACTCACTCTTCCTTATCTACGATGGAAGTAGCATATCAAAGAGATGAGAAAGCTGCAACAAGGCCTACAGGTATGGTTCAAAACACTTTTTCTCCATTGTCATACTTGCATAATCCATTATGGAATACTAATGTGTTAGGGCAGCCATGTCAATTTCAATTTAACCACCTATCTTGTTTACAAGTTGGGCATGGTTCATCTTATGATGGCATGACTACTCTCCCTCATCTTGTAGCACAAGCACATTCTCCATATTCTCCACTAGCTCTTTCACAACGCCTTCCTTGCCCATCATTCACACAACCCAATCAGCCACATCATCAAAATGCTCCATACCATACACGTTTTCCTGCTCAACTAATTCCACACCCTCACCATAATAAACCAGTACAACATGCTTACAATGTTGAGCTGGCAAATTTACCCACCCTTCCCACCCATTCTATCTCACATGTGTTATTAGAGAAAACCTGCAATGAGATTCAGAATGTTTCAAATGCAAAAATTGTAGAAGTTATGGAAGGAAATGAGGTTTCTTGTAGGATGCATCAACAAGTTATTTTAAAAGACCAAGGACTTCATGATCTGATGGATATTAGAAATCAACAAAGTAACGCATACATTGAAGATTGGTTTCACTCCATCACTTGTTTGCAACATTGCTCCACACTTCAACAATTTTTGACTCCATCTTTTCAAGGGAAGTTGGCTTCTCATACCCTAATTTTCATTAATATCCATTTTTCAAATTTGGGTATGTGTATACATGAAGCCTTATTTCGAAAATGTCTTCACTGGAAGTACTCATACACGTAGTCATATTCATCCTTCAATCAAAGTAGGTTAGTGAAAAAATAAAATAAAATAAAATAAGGACATAAATAAGTGCATTTTGTTCTTTTGTAAAACTAGGGTTTTTGTTGCAACATGCTATGCAAATCAACATCGGTGATAATTTTTTTATAATTTGTGTATGTAGATGAATCATAATGGAAATAATAAGTTCTACAAACACTCATTTTCATTTTTATCACCAATTTGAAAAAATGCTTGAATTTCATTTTTTTGGCTTGCGGGCTTGATGAACTTTCTGGAAAAACAGTCGGGACAGTCATGTTTTGAGGGACCAAAAGTGAATATTTTTAAAACCTGTTTATACCCTAAGTAGCCCTTGATGTCTACTTTCTAACCCAATTTGAATCACTCAATTTGGATTTGAAACAAAAAAGTCAGAACCAAAACATTGACCGATTATCTAGCGGGCAGCTCAGGAACAGAGTTGGGACAGTCAGTTTTTGGAGGCCTAAATAACCATATTTTTAAAACCTGTTTCTATCCTAAGTAGCCCTTGATGTCTACTTTCTAATCCAATTTGAATCACTCAATTTGGATTTGAAACGAAAAAGTTAGAGCCAAAACATTGACCGGATGTCTAGCGGGAAGCTCAGGAACAGAGTTGGGACAGTCAGTTTTTGGAGGCCTAAATGAATGAATTTTTAAAACCTGTTTCTATGGTAAATTCCCCTATGAATCTAGTTTACAATGCAATTGGAATCACTCATTTTAGATATCGTATGGGGAAGTTATGATCAAAATACTGACTGTCTATCGTAAATCAGCACCCTTAAAACTATGTTTTTCCGGCTGTTCCTTACAATATTTGACCTATCAATTCTTCTTGTCTTCAAAACCTGTTTCTATTGGATATCAATAAATGAATCTATTTTCATTTCCAATTTGAATCATTCAAATCCGACATCAAACGAAAAAGTTATGCTTGAAATATCAATTGTTGGTCTAAGCCGGGTAATCGAAAATGACTCTATTATGCAGGTTGTTCTAAACAAATTTGACATATCATATGATTGAATTTTTAAAATCTGTTTCTACTGGAGATAAAACTTTGATTTAGCTCTTATTTGGCTTTGGAATCACTCAATTTGGACGAAAAACAAAGAAGTTGTGATTAAAACACTGCTGGTTAGTATGGTCGACCACTGCTCTCCCGCAGGTAACAAATAAATTTTACTTTGTTATTTTCTCTATGGATTTGTTATAACAGAGTAACTACTTGTTGTTTTTTGCATAATTCTTGGATTAGGGGAGCCCGATCACCTCTCTTTCTCCATGATTGAATGTTTTATTGCAGGTAGACACTCGTTTTTTGCAGGTCCTGGGAAAATAAAGAAGGTCAATTTATGGACGAGTGATTTTTCAAAGAAATTTTTATAAAACAAAGGAATTTTATCCAAATCATTACCCAACGGATTCATAATAGAACAAATGAAGAATTGATTTCCATTTGAAGATTCATGTCATGTCTTTGCTGCCAAAACATTTTTCGAATAGATCATTTTTTTGACATAACATCATAGTTGTTGCAACTCAATTTATTTTACATATTGTTTTTAAATAAAATGTTGTTTTTTTCTAATTTCTTTTATATTTTGTGTTTCAGGTGTTGCTTCATTCAAAGTGCAACTCATCCTCAGCATCAATGCAGTGAACAGCTAATTCATTCTTTGCGTGTTTTTGCTATTTTTGCTGTTCCTTTTCGAAATGGAACAGCATTTGTGTGATTTTGCTGTTCCTTTTCGAAATGGAACAGCACTTGCGTGTTTTTGCTGTTCCTTTTCGAAATGGAACAGCACTTGCGTGTTTTTGCTGTTCCTTTTCGAAATGGAACAGCACTTGCGTGTTTTTGCTGTTCCTTTTCGAAATGGAACAGCACTTGCGTGTTTTTGCTGTTCCTTTTCGAAACGGAACAGCATTTGTGTGTTTTTGCTGTTCCTTTTCGTTCCTTTTCGAAATGGAACAGCATTTGTGTGTTTTTGCTGTTCCTTTTCGAAATGGAACAACATTTGTGTGTTTTTGTTGTTCCTTTTCGAAATGGAACAGCATTTGTGTGTTTTTGCTGTTCCTTTTCGAAATGGAACAGCATTTGTGTGATTTTGCTGTTCCTTTTCAAAAAGGAACAGCACTTGCGTGTTTTTTGCTGTTCCTTTGCGAAAAGGAACAACACGTGCATGTTTTTGTTGTTCCTTTGCGAAAAGGAACAGCACTTGTGTGTTTTTGCTCATCCTTTGCGAAAAGGAACAACATTTGAGTGTCTCTGCTGTTCCTTTCTCAGAAGAAACAACATTTGTGATTTTTCGAACGACATTTGCATTTTCACGTTTTTTGTATGTATTTTTGTTTTTTTTTTTGTGCATTTTCTTTGATGTTCCTTACACGAAACACCGCTTTGTGAGTGTTTTTGCTGTTCATTCAAAAGAGCAACACTTTGGGAATATTTTTGAGGGCAACCCTTTCCTTTCTCTTGTGGGATTATTCATAGTCAGCTCAACCACATTCTCCTGATTCTCTTTCATGGCATGAAGTACACTATTTTTATGAGGACAAGAATTATGGATTCTTTTGAAGCAAGTATTATTATTTACGTTATGATCTTTAACAGGACAACTCCTTGATGTTAGATTCTTTTCAAAAAGGGACACAATTATTTATATATTACTTTACTGCATTGTTTTTGCTGTACATGATATTGATTGATCATCTTAATACCATGTTGGTTCCACCCTTCCTGGTTATAATCTTCTCTGTCTGTAATAAATGAGATTATGGGTATATTTTTTTATATTGACATGTTCAACTTCTTCCACCATCCCTCATCTTAAGGAGTATTGAGCCTCCCTCATTTTATCATAAAAATATGTAATAACAACAAAATTTTGTTCGCAGATGGAGGATAGGGGGTCTCATTACGAGCCAGCCTACCATGTTCATAAGGTTGTAACAAAGTGACATTCCCATTATGGCCACCACACCAGGGTTATGATCCATTGGATAGCCAAATTATCCTTGGAACAGGAGGTCTCATCACGAGCCGGCCTGATCACTTTTGCTACCTCCTAGTGAATGGCAGTGTGGTTATCTGGTTACCACGCCAGCACATTGATCTCTTCTGTAGAACAGCACTAAAACTCTCCATTTATAAATTGAGGATCCTGGCTCATGCGGGTTAAAAAGCAACCCTGCCGAGGCTATGGACGCCTGCTGGCAGCAGTGGCTCTGCTTATGGTATTGAAGTTATATCTTATCGTCAATTATTATTATAATACCCTTTTCTTATTTTCTTTTTATCAGAGAAGTTATTTCCTTAACTTTTTCCCTGTTTGAACCTTTATGCATGAGAAATTGTTTTATGATCAATCACATCATTTTCAGCTCGAATACCGTCAGCAAAGCATCTTTTTAGCATATTGTTGTCCTTTTTCGTTTTGCATAAACTATCATCACTCCACAGCATCCTATCTCTTATTCATAACTATCTTTACACACTTTGCTCTCAACATAACCATAATTTTCACCGTCCTATCATTGATAAGTGTACTCTGCTTTACTTACTGATATATTGTTCACTCCATTGCCTTGCCGTCCGCACCACCCCTTTCATATGCTTTATGGTTATGGGACCCATTTTCCAATTGGAGGGGGGAATGTATGCATTATGGGATTGCATGCGATATGATTACTGCACTTTGCCATACCTCGTTGATTTGAGTTTTTCTAATTGCAATTTTGCATGCATCTTATCTATTTCTATTCAAAACTAACATTACGGATTCAAGAACATTGTATGCAAAATAGTGCTTTGTTTACAGGAGAACAACAAGTATGCAGGGGAAATTCTATTCGTAGCATGACCACACTATTGCACTTCACAGTAGAGGCTCGTGAACGTGAACAATTCTTCAGATATGATGTGCTTCTCTGGATTCCACCTTTTGCATCACTTTCAGCACCAACTCTATCTACATCAGCTTCAACAACTGCCAGTCCATATATGTCATTCCACATTTTTTGGAGGTAAAACTTGAGGTAAAATCGCATAGTTTTCTAATTTATTATGAATTTAGGAGAATTTCATCAAAATCTATTTTGAGCATTATTTGTCATCTTTCATTCCACATCTTTACCACTTTCCCTTTTTCAGCAGCATATCATTTCCGAGTATGGGGGAGTGTTCCTTCATTTTTTTCTTATCACCACGCCATTTATATTCTTTATCATCCATTGCTATTCTTATTCACTCTCAACACCTCCCTTATTCCATGTTGTTTTACACCAAGCATAGAATTCAACAGCTGGTAGCAACCACCTCTATTTGTTTTCTAGCATCGCATGAGGACATGCTAATTTTTCAGAGAGAGGGAGGAATTGCTATGCATGATGGATATTTTCTACTTTCTTCCTTATTTAAGGCATACAATTTCATTTTTTGATTTCCACATATTTTTTAAAACTATGAACCCAATTCTTGTAATTTTTGGAAAACACATACCTATCATTAATACAAACCCACACAATTTCAAGAAATAGTGGTTCATAAAATTTCGGAAATCATGCACTCTCACCTACAGCCATTTTGTTTATATCTCATGATCCATGCATCAAAACAATCTGATTCTTGGATCATAAAGGCATTCATATATTATAAATTTACTTGCCAAATTTCAACAAAAGCTGGTTTGTAAGTTTTTGAGAAAATGGTTCATGAAGTTCGCTGTTACATATATCATATTTTGTTGCAACTTCATATATACATATAATTGAATGTCAATGTAAAAATTGTTATGCCTTCATCAAGATTACCAAAAGTGAATATTCATTAATTAAGGAAGAATTCATTTGTTCTATCCATTTCATGAGCTGAGATGAACATATTTTTTTATTGCTTGGTTAACACATGGGTTTTTGTCTTTGGGTTGCATGAGGACATGCAATATATTCAGTTTTCGTTGCATGAGGACATGCAATATATTGAGTGTGGGGGTGTGTAGAGTCGTTAATATACCATTATTATTGTCACTTGTGAACGTTTATTTCACCCATTTCTACCATTCTTCATCATGCCATTTATTATAATTTATCATTTAAATCCATTTTATTAATTATTTATGCTCTCATGAATAAATATTATTTATTTTCCTTTATTTCTAATAAATTGATTATTATGCATTATTTTACCAATGATAGTGCTAATAAGTTGGTTATAACATTATTCACCATTTTTAGCCTCCAAGGTAACTTCCAGATTGAAGATTTGATTTGTAAATCTGCCAACTCAGAAATTCGCTGGTTTAAGGAGTGACAGTTTTGCGGTTAAGATTCTGAGCAAATGAAGACGAATTTGGAAAATCCGGAACATGGGTTTTGTCCATAACGGGCCCAATTATCTTCATAAATAACAGTTTGCCCAAATTCGGCTTGTACAGGGAGAAACGCAGGGTTCTTTGAGCACGATTTTCTGAGATTTGCTGTTGCGGCCGCCCTCCAAATCTTAGCTGCAAACCCAAATCCGCCTTGTTCTTGTTGATCAATGGGTTAGAATCAACCTAAATTTGTAAGAGAAATCATGATTGTAATTATCTATGCTCTGATCTTTCTCTATTTAATGAAACCAAAGATCAGAGGGCGAAAGGGGGGGACTGTTGTTGTAATTATAAGTTTCAGAACAACTTTGATCATGGAGTCTGGTTGAGATCTGATTTTGTATACTTTTGTTAATGCAATCAATATAAAAGATTTGGTGTTCAATTCGTCCCTGCATCTGAAGTAAGTTACGGCGGTGCCATTGGAAGCTACGGGCCCGGCTCCAACGGACACTTGCCGTTGTATTGTTATACGGTAAATTGTGTTTGGTTTGCTTATTTCTATTGTTTCAGCAATCTGATATATCTTTCATATGATAGACTATGCTTTATACTTAATATCTGAATCTGAATAAGTTCTTTAACTCATGTCTCTGTATTACGCGAAGTGAATCTATTTGAATTGCATCTATTTCCATAGCAAGGTATTTGTATAAATGTTATCATCATTGGATTCATATAAAATAAGTATTTGCGAGGCTTGAAGACAATATTACTTTGTTCAGAAACGTAATCATATCATTCAATACTTTCAGATTGCTATATTAATGTAAATCATGTACATACGGGTGATAGTTGTTGTTTCGTAATTCATTAAGGATTGTTGTTCCATTTGATTGCTGTTGTTCCATTTGATTATTGCTGTTCCATTTTACTGCTGTATCATTTATTGCTGTCCCATTTCCATTTCGCTGTTCCGTTTTACTTTCTGCTGATTTATTTACTTGCCTTTATTGCTTTGGTGTGAGAGAAGGTCTAAAGCTGTAGTGAGTCAGCAAGCCGCTGCTTAGCTCCCAGATCTTTGGTCCATGCTCTAATTTCCATTCCATTTACTTGCATTTACTGTTTTAGTGTGAGAGGAGGATCAAGGCTGTCGTGAGACACAGCAGACGCTATTATGCTCCCAGATCCATGATCCATACTCTAATTCCTTTTCCTTCATCAATTTCTAGAGGAATGAGTTATTGCTACTATATCCTCGATTGATGGTCGTTTGAATGAATGATTTAGTTTAAAACATTTCGGTTTCTTGCTGTTTCAATTAGATTTCTTTTTCAAGCATTCATTTACTTTTGGGTTTTAAGCACTATACTGCGAAACATTACTCTTGAGTAAATAGCCGCCTCAGACAGAGTACACTCTTGAAATAAAAAGTTGTCCCTGGGTTGATAATTAATGTGAGGTAATTAGGAGTTCACAAGACACCTTTTTATCGCTCCACAGGTCCAAAACCATAATAAACCAATACCAAGGGCCCAAAACCTGGGGTCAACACTTCTAACGAGATACCTTGGTCCAAAACCATAGGTTCAAATTCCAAGGACTAACAACCGTGGACCAAAAATAAGTTTCCCACCATGTACGTGCTTTTCTGTGCATAAAAGTGCGTGCATACGCATACGCGACTTCTGAACGTATAACTCGCGTGTATATGCGTCTTCGGCAAGGTGAACCTGTGTATACAAGATTTCCTTCATTCTGAGCACCTGAACTGAGGTCTGACACCAAAGTGAGTTGCCATCAAGGACAAAACCTGTACCATAGGGCCACACCTGTGCCAAAATGCCAACAAATTTAGTGTCCTAAATTTCTCTACATAAATTATCAATCCAGATATCGTAAATTGATGAAGCATGGTGCACCATATGTGCTTAGTTAACCCTTTTTCTTACTTTGTTGTTTTATAGTTTATGTTGTTTTTGGGGGTTTGTTTCTTATGCTTAAGGAAATTAATCTAAGAAAGAAAATCTATGCTTCTAGGTGAAATCTCTAAATGTTAATGGACAATTAAATCTAATGACTTCTAATGTTAGAACCTAATTTCTAAAGAAAGGAGAAAATGAAACAAATCAAAGCTTTGAACAGTTAGATTAATCTAAGCCGGCAAAATGTCTATGAAATGAAAGCAAAAATGATAACAACTAAATGAAATCCAAGAAAGCAAAAATAAAACTACTGCAATTAAACTAAAGGCAAAAGTAAAACTTGAAACTGCTTTTAAACTAATGAAAAGAAAGCCAATAATCCCATCCATAATCATAACATTTCGCCAATTAACTTGTAAATCATTCATAAGCTAAAGGCTCCAAAAATATCATCTTATAGCATGAAAGAATGACATTAAACTATCTAACTTTACACTAATGAAAAGCAAGCCAATAATCCCATCCATAATCATAACATTTCACCAATTAACTTGTAAATCATAAGCTAAAGGCTCCGGAAATATCATCTTATATCATGAGAGAATGACATTAAACTATCTAACTTTACACTAATGAAAAAAAAACCAATAACCCCATCCATAATCATACGTTTCGCCAATTAAGTTGTGAATCATAAGCTAAAGGCTCCGGAAATATCATCTTATGGCATGAGAGAATGACATTAAACTATCTAACTTTACACCAATGAAAAGCAGGTAAACTCATTTATAAACTTAGTACTTCGCCAATTAACTCTTCAAGTAAACCATAAACTAAAGGATCTGAAAATATCAGCTTATAACATGAGTTACTAATCTAATAAGAAAATACAAGAAACATGTAAAGAAAAACTAATATACTGTGTGCTCTAATGCTCCAATCACCAATTGGGAAATACTTTCTTGGACTATTTTGTCAAGCATAGATTACATAGATAAATTTACAAACAACCAATTTAACACACTTGTATGAATTAAAATTGCATGAATTGAAAAATCTAAACTATCAAACTTGAAAGCGATCAAATGACATACTTGAATGAAATCAAATCAAAACTACAAAACAAAATCTACTCTACCTTACATTCTAATACGCTCCATGACATCTACTTCACATCTCCTTCCATGTTGAAAATTCTTGAAAATTACAAAGTACAAAAAAGCTCTCCAAAGCTTTCTAAAGCCATCATGGAAAAACTACAAGCTCCAAGCTACAAAATCTAAGACTAAAAAGCTAAGCTCCAAAAAGCTAGCAGCTAACAAATGAAGGAGAGAGATCTCCTATTTATATAAAAAGATGAGAAGTCATCTCATTAATGAGAGTCCATGAATATATCCCTCTACCTCTAGAGTCCTAATCAAAATAGGAATTGATAAGACACATGTCTTTTTAGAGTTTCAATACAAATATGAGATGTGACACATATCCTTATGATCCCATGATTCTCTCCACTCAAATTCGAATTTGGCCTTAGGGTGCCAGATAAAGGTCTTCTAGAAGCCTCCTTTTGACCTACACATCTCCACAATCTCAACCCACTTGTTAGGTATAAGCATATGCACATTATTTTCTAATTTTTAACCACAAATTCACTTAAAAATGCTAAGAATTAATAAAGTTTGGAAAAACATAAATGTGGCCCAATGACAATGAAAGTGAGATGAATGTAGTGACATGGTAGTGAATTGGAGGTTAAATGGAGGTGATATAATGGACATAATATTGAAAGTGTAATGGAAATGAATGACAATTTCAAGACTTAACAAGTTGACTAAACAAACTCCCTTTAGGCTTGCCTATGGGGTTGAAGCGGTAATTCCTATGGAATATATTGTGCCTAGTCTATGCATAGCAACACTCACAGGTATGACAAATCGCAAAGCCCTAGAGGAAAGGCTTGCACAACTGGATGAGCTTGAGGAAGAAACATTTATGGTTGGATTTCACCAACAAGTCCAAAAGTAGCACGTAAAAGCATGGCATGTTCGGCATATTAAGCTACGCACCTTTAAGGTAAATGACCTGGTTTTGTTATATGATAGCAAGTTTGATAAATTTCCAAAGAAATTCTGAATGCATTGGTTAGAGCCTTATGCCATTAAGGAGATTACTGATGGAGGTGCGGTACAACTGGTCAAATTGAATGGAGATCCCTTCCCAAGAAAGGTGAATGGTAGTCAGTCAAAGCCATACATCGCTGGTCTAGCCATGTGACTAGATGACAATAGCATAGTCTTAGCACTCCAGGTAGCTGAAAGGAAGCGCGAGACTATAAACTACATTGCCCGGGTTGGGGAGCTGTGTGATTGGAGGATGGTGCAAAGCAAGGAAGTGTCACAGGGTCCGCAGCAACACAGATGTATCTACGCTACCCAGGGAGAAATCACATCGGTCTACCAGAAAGTGACCGTTAAAGTCACTATTCATGACTTGACAGTAGAAGTGTAGCCAAACAAAGAAGGTGATCGACATTTAAGACGAAATTTATGCCTCAGATCCTTGAAAATCTGCCATGAGTCTGGAATTAATGAACTGCATTTGGGGGGAATGGTCTAATTTGAATTCAAAATGCCCTATAAATTACAAGTGGTCGTCCAACAAAAAACACTTGGCATTTTGAGAATTGAGTTATTGAGCTTTCAGACACCCATGAACCGAGAATTCTTCGAAGCTTTGAAAGAGACTCCAGCATTTGCAAACTTACTTGAGACGTCATGAGTACTATTGGAAAGCGTTATGTTGGCACCTGAAGAGACTATAAATACCGAAGAAATAGTAGAGGAGCCAATGGCAGAACTTGAGATGGAGGCAGAAGAAGCTGCTTTAGTAGTGGCCGAAGTATTGGTGGAGGTCCTCAAATCACCGAGAACACCGAGACCGAAGCCGACCCCCACAAAATAAATTATGAGATAACAGTCATTTGAGCTCCTAACCAGCTTACAGGAGGACCCCAATGTACAAAGGCTAGAGACGGTAGTGCGCTAGCTATAATAGTGCTACGATGAGGTTAAGCGCACAACGCAAACCGTCATGCTAACACAGAGACTAGCCAAGTTGCAGGAGGCCAAGTAGCTAAAGGAATAGGTGGATGCAGCACTACACAAGGGAGTAGTGCTCAAGGTGGGACTAAAGCCCTGGCTAGATGAGGCTTACGCAGTGATAGCTAATATCGAAGGAAAGCTTGCGACTCTGCAGGCAATGCAACAAAAGCTTCAAGTTGATAGTGCAGGTGCAGTGACTGAGAAGACAGTGGAAGACGCAAAGTAAGCTGTACCTCAGTGCACAGCCGAGGTTGCGGTCATACAGGTTGAGCTAGAAGGGCTTCGCACAAAGATATTTGTGCCTGCAGAGTGACTCGAGGGCGAGTCATGATGTTTGTGTTAGGGGCCTGTTGGGAACGAGATCCCCCAAGGATAGTTTTGGGGCTAAAAGCCCATGTTTTGGTCAAATTTTGTAATGAAATTATAAAGACTGCACATTTTCTGGTCGCAGAGTGCGAAGGTGTCATAAGCCATAAAGGGTTGTCCGCCTTTAGTTTTGTAAATTAAAGTCGGTTGTAAGAGATCTACCCATGGTCTATAAACCATGGGATTGTATAAAAAGAGCTAAAACCTAAGTAGTTAGAGTAGTCGATCATGTAAGAGAGTCATAGATTTGAACTAAGAAGTCTAAGTTTTGGGTCGTAGCGTAGGTGAGGCTCTCCAGCTGAGTGCAGAGAGGCCTAGGCTAGAAGTCTATAATTGAGTTCGCAGCCCCTGCAACTATGTGCACACTGTGGATAGAGTTTGTAATCACTTGGAAGATATCAATAAAGAGAATAATCTGCAATTTCTATTTCTTTTTTCTGTTGAGGCATCTTGATATGTTATGTATGAATTTCCTTTATTATGCTTATATAATGCACAAATGAATGTAATTACATTGGAAAACTGAACACAATTAAGATATATATTTACACAGTGTTAACTATAATTGTATGACAAGATAAGCAAGTCACTTAGACTAAATTGGGATTCTGCACAATACGCTACTATAGCAGCGTGAAAGTACCTGAGCACTGGTTAGGGTTGCGCGAAGGTTGATTGTACCCTTTCATGAAGGTATTGAAGGGAGGAATAAGGGGTTAGTCTGGCATGCCCTAGAGCTAAGTGACCTTCACGAGAGGCATGGATAGAGTGACATCACAACCATCTCATGGTGTGGAAACTTGGTTCCAACATCCCCCACATACTGCTTCGGGTGAGACTTTGGTCTGCGCTCTGCGGGCTGATGCCGAAAGTGCTAGTAGTATAGTGATTTGTTTGGATAATTAATGTTGAAACTGGTGTTTGGTCAATTTAGTGTATTCTAAATTGCTATTTAAAATGTCAATCCAGGATTTGTAAACTGACGAAGTGAAGTGTACTATATGTACAAGATAACCATTTCCTTAGTCTTTTGTTGTTTTTGAGTTTTTTTTAGTTTGTTTTTGGATTTATCTTTTCCTAATGTGAGATGGCAAAAATGAAAGTTAAGTGTGGATGGTGATGGTGATTTCTATAGTGATTTCCCAAACTTAAAAGTGATCAAAAAGAAAGCTTTAAAACAACTGTAATGAAATCAATTCTTAAGAGGAAGTAAATGTGTCAAACAGTGAACTAATGACAATGGCCCAGTATCCTTGCTGCTGAATGAAAAGAAAGAAAAAACTGAACTTAAAGCAACTCAAATTAAAAGCAAAGCAACTAATTCACACTACTTCAACTCTTCAGATCCTTTACCCTTCAGCTCAATCTACCTTGTGGGAAGCAATCATGAACAAGTCAAGTAATATGATATCTAAAGGGAAAGAAATTAAATTGCATAAAGGAAACTAATCGCACTACTTCAACTCTTCTGATCCTTTACCCTTCAGCGCAATCTACCTTATGGGAAGCAATCATGAATAAGTTTAAGCAATATGATAACTAAGTGGCAAGAAATTAAATTGCATAAAGGAAACTAATCACACTACTTCAACTCTTCTAATCCTTTACCCTTCAGCTCAATCTACCTTATGGGAAGCAATTATGAACAAGTCAAGTAATATGATATCTAAATGGCAAGAAATTAATTTGCATAAAGAAAACTAATCACACTACTTCAACTCTTCTGATCCTTTACCCTTAAGCTCAATCTACCTTATGGGAAGCAATCATGAATAAGTTTAAGCAATATGATAACTAAATCACACTACAATAAGTAATATTCTGATTCCTTACTAATAGAGTCACTTGACTATAGAAAGAAACCATAAACAAATGAGTAGTATGATGTCTAAGTAGCAGAAAAAGAAATAAGCAAATCACAACTTGAAAAAGGACAGTGCTGAAATTAAACTTCAGAAAATGGAAATTAGCAGGAAGGACAAGATGATCTCATATGTCAATAGTTATCAAAAAGATGAAAATTTGCCCGGGCTGCCTAAGAAAACCTGTAGAACAACGTTGATCAGCTGACAGCTATAAGAAAACAGAAGTGAAAATGTAAACAGCAGTGAACTAAAAACATCAAAACAGCGTGTTATATACAAGCTAGTAATTATAAAAACATAAACATAATAAAATCAGATGATGACTATACAGGGCTTTAGTGTGCAGGGGCCCTCTGCCACCTCAGCCAGTCAACGAATAGTCACAAGAACGAGCTCAAGAAAGTAGTCTTCTCATGTATTAAAGCAACAACAACATATATAAAACAGAGTACAGTGGGGTGATAATAGAAACAGTTAAAAAATTACATTCCAAAAATATTCTTTACAACATTCATCAACGCATTATTTATAATGAAAAAGTGTTGAAACTGACTAACTGAATCCTATGCTATTAACTGCGTTTCCAAAGACACGTAGATCTCCTCAGCCGAGATCTAGCGTAACTGTCATCATGCCTATTAAATCTTCGGAGTGGTAGCTGTTGGATTCAGGTTATGGGGATGATCTCCAGGTGTGTCGATGTCTCCGTGGGCTAAGAACTGGGCCACGTAAACTTTCACGTGCTCCAAACAGAGACGTGCCACCGCTAAATTCCTTGGTTGGCTTTTCCTTTGACCCTTGTTGACCGTGACCTTCTATGGATGATTTGGCAGATTTGAAGGGACACGTTCCATGTACCCGTCACCTGTAGCTTGCCCATGTGGCTTGTTTCTTCATAGGACACCTGTAGCATAGCCTTTAACAAAATAGCTGTGTAATCCTGTGCTGGCTGCGGAAACTGACAAGTTTTCGCAGTTGCCTGAACAAAAATCTAAACCAAACAACAGTCATAAGAATAGTTAGAAAACCATGTCAGAAGCTCTTTTTAGACTATAATGCAATGATTTAACAGCTTGATGGATGAAGTAAGTGGAAAAAGAAGGCTGAGAGGGTGTATAGGAAGATGCAGGTTTGAGGCTCAACATACCCCCACTATGAAGGTGTTTCATGTCCTCATGCAACCAAAATTTACTTATTTCCCTCTAATCCATATGTTCTGAGGCTTCTGCTAGGACATCTAGCCCTCTTTTCTTCTTCTTTGATGCTAACACCATCCTTGATTTCCTTACTAGACATTTGAACTTGAGATTAATCAATGCTCTGCTTAACTTTTTGCACTTCTTCTTCAGTTTCCTATTTTTCTTTTGCCACAGTCCTAAATGGAGCATAGTGTTATCATGGACAATCTTGTCTACTTTACTCTGCTCTTTGAGTGCTTCATTTTCCTATTTGATATGCCTATTTAGGACTTCTAGTTCAAATACTTCCTGTTTCAAAGACTGAACTTGTGCATCTAGTGGCAGAGTGGTACTTGGTCCTGCAGCTGATTGTTCTAAGGACTCCAGGTAGTTATATGCCTCTTGCTGATTAGGATCTACCTCAGGTGTCTTTCTCGGACTAGGCTCAAAATCTGGTGGAGGAGGAGGACTGCTCTCTCTTTCCGGCCGAAAAGGGCTTTCATCATGTGGAGGACTTGATTCAATGCTTGGCTGGGCTGGAGATTTCTCAATTGTCTCTTCACCTAAATCAATAAAGTGAGACTGTTTTTCTTGGGTTTTATTCACTTTTCCTTTTAGCCTAGTGCTCCTCCTTAAGTATGGACTAGTACTCTTCTCTTGTGCACTCTGTTTTCCTTTTTGCTTTTTCTTTGCTATAGCAGCAGCCTGAAGATGTACTAATCTTTCTGACAGAGGTTGATAATCCTCCTCTATGGATTGCTCAGGGGATCGATAGACTTCTTGAATGGTTCTTTTGCCTTTTTCTTTCTTATGTTTCTTATTTTTAGCTCTATCTTCTTCTTCTTTTTGGACAGTTTCTTGAATTTCTATTGTAGGGGAGTCTGGAACTGTAATGTTCTTTTCTTTCCTCCTATGTTTCCTTGGAATCTTTGGTGGACTGCTTCCAGAGGCCTCAGATGGTTCTTGGAAGTAGTTTCTTGTTAAAAATTGCTCCCAAGTATCCTTAGTTTTCTTTAACTCGTCCTCAATAAGAATTTTTATGAATCCATGATGGTAGACATGAGATTCAATGTTGCCTATGTGTTTTTGAACTTTAAAACTCATATTTTTCAAACTCAATAACAGAAAATGAGGCAAATTAAGAGTGTGACCCTCTAGGAAATTCATCATAAGTCTAGCATGATACATATACATAGAACCAAAACGACCTTCACACGTGATAAATTTCTGGATGACTAACAATAGACTAGACCATTCCTCTTTTAGTGCATGAACAGGGATGCCTCTTGTAAATACGGTGGTATCCATACCTTGGTTTTGTAGCATGATTCTCCATATTTGATCATCCACACTTCTATTTTTAAACCACCTTTCACCTTCTTGAGGTAGGCCTGCGGCAGCTGCTATTGTGGTCTCAGTCACTGTAAACTTTAAGTCTCCAATCTCCACTGTTTGTCCATCAAAAGACTGCGCAAAAGCTTTGGTCACCTCCTTGTTATGGCCTTTAAACTTTTGGATAAATCGTAGCCATTTGGCTTTCTTCAGCAATTCCTTAGTTTGAGGATAACCCTCCAAGTATTTCGGTCCTTCTGGCTCGGCTCTCAGTAATTTTCCCATCCGCTGTTTTAAATTCCAACTGAGATTTCTTCTGCGTGTGAGGGTTCAGAAAAAAATGGCTCTATTACAGGGTTTAGGATAGACTGTAGTGACTGCAGTCGAGGTTTAGGATGACTGTAGTGACTGCAGTCGGAAATGGAGAACAAACTGTAGTGGCTGCAGTTGGAGATGGGGAACAGGGAATGGAAGTACCCAAATTACCAGAGGAATAGAGGGTGGGCAACAGTGAACAAGTTCAAAATAAAATGTGGATGCATGCGAGGAGTATGGCATTAGTGGAGTGGTAAACAAATGGAATCAGATGACTACGTATGAAATTTTTACACGTCTCAATAGGCAGCTGCAGAAATTACGGCTAAGAAGAACCGTAACACAATAGGTCACGTCTCAAGAGTACGGGTAATAAATGGAAGTGTAGTCAGTCTTGAGTTTAAACTCGGAATAATCATGAGACCGTTGGAGAAATGAATGCAAGGTGTGTGGAGTGATATCGTGGAATAGGAGTGGTAGTGGAGCTATCGTATCAAATCATTGCACATAGTAGAACTTGTTATGGTTTGATAACTATGCGTAATTATGACTTGAATTGTTATTTGATAAAGATTTTTGATCATACCTTTGGAAACTTTGTCATTTTTTTGCTCAATGCTTCTAACCAATTGCTCTTCCTTGATGTCTTGGAGATGCCCCATGTCTTTAGCTCAATTACACCTGCATTTCATGATTATGGCACTAACAGTTGACTCTAAATTTGAAAACAAAGTGATGCTGGCTGCGGAAATCATTTCTGGCTGCGGAAACTGCTTTTGGCTGCGGAAACGGTGTCCAGCTGCGGAAACTGAGAGAGCACCTCCTTAACTGCACAAAGATAGTTAGAGAAGAACTAGCTGAATGAAAATAGTTTTGAAAGGGACTTTTATTGATGAAGTGAAATGGAATGAGTGGAATGAAATGAAAATGAAGTGAAGTGAAATGGTAATGAGAGTGAGATGGAGGTGAAGTGAGATGGAAAGAGAAGGAGAGGAGAATTTTTATTTTTTTTTGGAAAATATAGAGTGTCAAGTGTCCCTGATTTTCACTCTACATTTTTTGTATAAGAATTCCAATCTATGATTGGTTTTCAGGCTTATACGATTTTTTTCTTTTTCTTTTTTTTTTCTTTTTTTTTTTTTACTAAAAGAAACAAAGATTAGGCTGATGGGGGAGAAGGATTCTTCTCCACCAGCGTTATTGTAGAATTCTTTTGGAACATTTTGACAAATTCCTCTTTTGAGAGTGGCTTATGATAAATTTTCAATCGGTGGCCATTCACAATGAGAGGAGTTTGAAATTCATCAATAGTCTTGATTCTGACCGCTCTATTGTTAAAGACTTTGTCAATCTCATATGGCCCAAGCCAATGAGTCTGAAATTTTCCTTTGAAGTCTTTAAACTTGGAATCAAACAGTAACGCCCAATCTCCCTCTTGAAACTTTCTCTCTTTGATGTATCTGTCATGCCACTTAGCTCTTTGATGTTGAACTAGATCAGTCCTTAAAATTGCATCTTGTCTGATCTCATCTAGCTCATTCAGCTGCTCCATTCTATGCTTTTGGGCTTCTGATAGATTCATCCCCAAGTGGACTGCCATTTTGAAAGTCTTGATTTGAAACTCAATGGGGAGCAGGACCTCCTTTCCATAAACAAGTTCATAGGGAGAATGTCATGTTGTATTCCTCCATGTAGTTCTGTAGGCCCATAAGGCTTCAGGAAGCCTTTCTGCCCAATCTTTTTTGTGTAGATGAACAATTTTGGTGATGATGCTTTCAAGAACTTTGTTTGTAGACTCCACTTGGCCATTTGCTTGCGGATGGTAAGGAGTAGATTTTCTGTGCTTGATTTTATATTCTTCCATCAGCTTCTCTATCAAGTTAGATCTAAATTGACTTCCCTGATCTGTCACAATTTCTCTTGGGACACCAAAACGAGTAAAAATATCCTCAAAAAGAAATTGAACAACTTAATTTTCAGTGGCAGAAGGCAATGCTTTGGATTCTACCCATTTAGTGACATAATCAGTGCATACCAATATATACTTCTTTTGTTTAGATGGTGGATTAATGGGTCCAATGAAATCTAAAGCCCATTTTTCAAAGGGTTCGATGAGTACCTGTGCTTGTAATGGCATTTCATTTGAAAGAGTTGGTCTCCCAACTCTTTGGCAGCTGTCACACCTTCTAACATATTATTTTGCATCTTTGAAAAGGGAAGGCCAATAATATCCTAAAGAAAGGATTTTATAGGCCGTCCTTTTGTCAACAAAGTGTCCACCGCATGGTTTATCATGACATGCCTTGAGGATGTCAGGCATTTCATCTTCCCGAACACATCTTCTGATCACACAATCTAGCCCTGTTTTAAACAATTCATTAGAAATCCATGAATAACTTGAGCTCTCCTGAATAATTTTTCTTTTTTCACCAGGAAATAGATGTGGAGGTAGCTTCCCTGTAACCAAGTAGTTAGCAATATCTCCATACCAAGGAGTCTTAGTAGTTACTGCAAACAAATATTCATCTGGAAACTTATCCTCTACAGGAGAATCTTTGTTAGTATTTTGGATTCTAGACAAGAAATCAGTTACTGTATTTTGTTTCCCTGGTCTATCCAACACAGTAATATTGAATTCTTGTAAAAGTAAGAGCCATCTTGTAACTCTGCCATTAGTAACAGGTTTATTCATAAGATATCTAACTGCAGAATGATGAGTATGGACAAAAGTTTCATAGCCGGTTATATAGTGTCTAAACTTATTGATTTCTTGAACAACAGCTAAGAACTCTTTCTCAGTCACAGTATAGTTTAACTTAGTGGGAGTCAAATTTTTACTGGTGTAGTAAATGGCATAAGGAACTAAATCCTTTTGTCCTAACACAGCTCCTAGAGCTGTATCTAAAGCATCTATGGAAATATGGAAAGGAAGTTTCCAATTTGGACCTCTCAAAATGGGTGCTTCAGATATTCTTGTTTTCAAAGTTTCAAATGCAGATTGACAATCAGGATCCCATTTGAATTCACAATATTTTGTAAGTAGTTTGAAGAGTGGAGATGCTATTTTGGTGAAGTTTTCAATAAATCTTCTATAGTATCCAGTAAATCCAAGAAAACTTCTAACATCTTTTTAACAATTTGGAATAGGCAACTTGGAGATGACTTCAACTTTTGATCTATCAACTTTAATCCCATCTCCTAAAATATGATGTCCTAAAACAATCCCTTCAGTAAACATCATAAAGCATTTTTCATGACTTAATGATAGGTTTGTTTCTTTACATCTTATAAGGAATTTTTCCAAATTCTCTAATGCCTCTTCAAACGAATTACCATAAACTGTAAAATCATCCATATAAACCTCTACAAAATCATGGATTAGATCGGAAAAGATTCCTAGTACTGCCCTTTGAAATGTTGCAGGTGCATTACATAATCCAAAAGGAAGTACTCGATAAGCAAAAAGTTCCCCATGGACAGGTAAATGTGCTCTTGTCCTGATCTTCATGTGCTACTTGAATCTGATTGTAACCACTAAAACCATCCAAAAATGAAAAATACTTTTTGCCTGCTAAAGTATCTAATACCTGATCGATAAAGAGTAAAGGAAAGTGATCCTTCAAAGTTGCTTTGTTCAATTCCCTGTAATCAATGCATACCCTCCATTTACCATTCTTTTTAGGTACTATAACCAAAGGAGAAACCCATTGGCTATCTGAAATTGGATAAATGAAGTTCACATTAAGTAACTTTTGGAGCTCTTCTTTCACTATCTCCCTAAGGTTTGGATTCATCCTTCTCTGAGGTTGTCTGATTGGTCTACTATTTTCCTCAATATAGATGTGATGAATGCAAGTCTTAGGGTCAATATCTTTCATATCGGTATACTCCCATGCAAATGCAGTAGAATGTTTTTGCAAGATTTTGGTTAGTTCTTCCTGTTGTGATCTTTCCAAATTTTTGTTGATATTCAATGTTTTTCCTAGAAAGATCTCAATGGCTGAACTACCAAATTCTTCCATAGAGAAAAGAAACATTTGTCTAGATGATAGATACTCAATGTCAGAATCTAACTGAAATTGTGTGTGGTCATATTCTGAAGATGTTTTAAAATTTTCTAATGTGTTCAGAATTTGACTATCTTCACTAACTTCAGAGATGGTAAAGACAGGTTGTATAGTATCTTCATCATCAATCCATTCATTATCTCCTATTTCTGTGATTGCTTTTGCTGGAGGATACAGATTGAATTTCTTTGTCGAATTACCATCAGAAATATACATATCCCCAGACCTACAACTGATGAAAGCATCGGCTGTGGCTAGCCAAGGTCTTCCTAAAATGAGAGGATGTCCTCCTAAATTAGTCTTAGGAGTTAAAATCATGAAATCCACTGGATATTCCCAAGAGTCTAAGGAGACTGAAATGTCTTCTAATACACCATCTGGTTTAATAATTGATCGATCTGCAAGTTGCAGTAAAGTAACTGTAAAGAGAAGATTAGGAAGTTTCAGCTGTTCCATAGTCTGTCTACTCATAATGTTGATAGCAGCCCCTAAATCAATCAAAGTATTTGGAATTTCAACTCCATTGATATGTGTTCTGACAATTGGACTACCGGGATCTACATACTTCTGCATAGTAATTTTTCCCATCATGATGTCTGCAATTTTCCCTACTAGGTGGATTCTTCTTGTGTCTCTAGGTTTCCTTCCTGATCTTTTAAGACTCAACTCCTTTATTGTTTTTGCTAGAATAGGAATCTGTTTAATGGCTTGTAACAAGGGAATCTTGATACAGACATTCTTCAATTCATCTAGAAAATCATAGTCAGGCAACAAGATTTGTTTTTCCACTCCTTTGTCAATTTGTAATCTTTCAGGAAAAGGAGGTGTGGATGAAGATATAGGTTGCTCAAATATAGGAGTTGTGTGGGTTAGTTCTTCTTTTTCTTTCTGAGTGTTTGGGTTTTGAAGAGATGCTTCAGAACCCTTATCGGCTTCAAGAGATTCTTCCTCAGAAATACTTTGATTTTTGGCATCTATAGAAGGTTTATCTAAAACTCTACCAGATCTGAGTTGTACATCATTAAGAGGAACAATCATATAGGCAGGAAATTGTTGACCTTCTATCATGTAAGCATTTTGAGGGTTTTTATTATTGGGGTTTGGCAATGGCTGAGAAGGAAGTTGATTTGACTTCTGCTGGAATAGAAGCAAGAGTTAAGAATTTGGGTTTTGTTGAGAAGGTTGTTGTTGTTGAAATCGCAATGATAGTTGTGGGTTTTGATTTGGAAGTTGTGGAGCCTGTTGGTTTTGAAAAGATGGAGGATATTGATAAAATTGAGCAAATCTCCCATAAGGATTTTGCATACCTTGTACCCATGATTGAAAAGGATTTTGAGGTTGGGACCAAGGTTGTTGCCAAGGATTCCAATTTGGTGGGGATTGAAAGTTCATAGAGTTGTTAAACCCTTGATTTTGTTGCCCCTGCCAAGGTCTCCTTGCAACAAAACAGAGAGACTCAATTGTATTTGGATCTTCTTGAAAGACAGCTTTGAGCCCAGGAATTGAAGGACAATCTTTGGTCTCATGATTCTCTGAATAGATCACACATGTTTCTACAACTTTTGCATCCAAGGGACATTCCCTGAGAGCATGTTTTTTTCTACATTTTGGGCAAAAGATGACTAAAGCTTCAGCTTCTGCTTTCTGCTTATTGTGGATCTTAAGAGTGTCTAGTTGCTCACTAAGACTCCCTAAGATATCAGTTTTGAATTCATCAAGCATATTGCCAATCTCAGCCCTACTTACTGATCCAGTTGCAGATTTGTTTGCTCTGATGAGAGAAGGATCTCTAGGCCCTTTTCCAGTTTTAGATTTTCCTCTTGAGAGATGGACACACAGTTCTGCTATGTCTTGAAGTGGAAGTTGAGATATGTCTCTTTTTCCCATCATGTTCAAAATATCTATCCATTCATCTCTAATGGCTTTTAATAGAAGGGCTTTCAAGGTTTCCTCATCTAAGTTACTCATCTTTGCTCTTTTCAGATTGTATTGGAATCTTTCAAGTAAATCCTCCAAGTTTTCATCTTCTTTTTGTACCATTTTAAATACTTCATCCTTGTGGTTGGTAGGCATACAATAATCCATGTATCTATCCAAGAATGTTTGTTTCATATCATTCCAAGTCCTAATGGATTGAGTGAGTAATCCCATGAACCATTTCAAAGCAGCTCCTTTCAATGTTGAAGGAAACAATTTAAGTTTTTGAGAGTCTTCCAGATAATCATAGGTTTGACACACGACCTCAAACTCAAATAGAAATGTTTTAGGATCTTCATTTCTTAACCCATGAAAGTTTGGGAGGACAGATGGTGAAATATTTTTCATTGTTGCTCGAGAATCCTCATTGACTATAGGAAGTCCAAATGAGTTATCTCCATCCCTATTTCCCCCATTGTTACCTCTACCTCCTCCATTATTTCCTCCTACTCCTCCTCTACCTCTACCTCTACCAAATCCGTTAACTCCCTCTTCAGTCATGGTAGTTTTCTCAGAGATTTCAGAGTCCTATGGTTATTCTACTAATGGCGAACGAGGAGGAATTTCTCCCTCTTCTTCCTCAGGTGATTCTACTTCTTCAATTACAATGTGTCTCCCTGTAGAAGAAAAGAAAGAATCTTTTCCTAATTCAGATTCAATGGATGGTGAGGAAGAGTCTCCTAACTCAACTACTGCCTCTTGAATTCCAGGAATCCTAGGGCTAGGAGTGTAGGTTGGAGATGATACAGGTGTCTCTTGTCTATTCATTGAGGTAGAAGGAGTTGTAAAAATCGAACTCTTGGCTCTAGCTAAAAACCTTCCCCTAGAATCTCTTGCTCTATGCATGTAATTTTTCTTATTTTTCTTCAAGTCGGGCTAATAATTCTCTTTCTGATCTTCCAGGTCACTCTAGGTGCAAGAAGAGAGCATACTCAAGAAACTATTAAACCAATAACTTTCCCTTTTCTGATCCTCCAGATCACACTAAGTGCAAGAGGAGAGCATACTTTGAGAGGTTATCAATTTTCCTTCCTTGAAATTTCTTGTTTTTTTTTTTAAGAAATTGGCTACCTAATTTCACTTCCCCGGCAACGGCGCCAAAATGTTTGGTCGATTTCCCAAACTTAAAAGTGATCAAAAAGAAAGCTTTAAAACAACTGTAATGAAATCAATTCTTAAGAGGAAGTAAATGTGTCAAACAGTGAACTAATGACAATGGCCCAATATCCTTGCTGCTGAATGAAAAGAAAGAAAAAACTGAACTTAAAGCAACTCAAATTAAAAGAAAAGCAACTAATTCACACTAGTTCAACTCTTCAGATCATTTACCCTTCAGCTCAATCTACCTTGTGGGAAGCAATCATGAACAAGTCAAGTAATATGATATCTAAATGGCAAGAAATTAAATTGCATAAAGGAAACTAATCACACTACTTCAACTCTTCTGATCCTTTACCCTTCAGCTCAATCTACCTTATGGGAAGCAATCATGAATAAGTTTAAGCAATATGATAACTAAGTGGAAATAAATTAAATTGCATAAAGGAAACTAATCACACTACTTCAACTCTTCTGATCCTTTACCCTTCAGCTCAATCTACCTTATGGGAAGCAATCATGAACAAGTCAAGTAATATGATATCTAAATGGCAAGAAATTAAATTGCATAAAGAAAACTAATCACACTACTTCAACTCTTCTGATCCTTTACCCTTCAGCTCAATCTACCTTATGGGAAGCCATCATGAATAAGTTTAAGCAATATGATAACTAAATCACACTACAATAAGTAATATTCTGATTCCTTACTAATAGAGTCACTTGACTATAGAAAGAAACCATAAACAAATGAGTAGTATGATGTCTAAGTAGCAGAAAAAGAAATAAGAAAATCACAACTTGAAATAGGACAGTGCTGAAATTAAACTTCAGAAAATGGAAATTAGCAGGAAGGACAAGATGATATCATATGTCAATAGTTATCAGAAAGATGAAAATTTGCCCGGGCTGCCTAAGAAAACCTGCAGAATAACGTTGATCAGCTGATAGCTATAAGAAAACAGAAGTGAAAATGTAAACAACAGTGAATTAAAAACATCAAAACAACATGTTATATACAAGCTAGTAATTATAAAAACAGAAACATAATAAAATCAAATGACGACTATACAGGGCTTTAGTGCGCAGGGGCCCTCTGCCACCTCAGCCAGTCAACGAACAATCACAAGAACGAGCTCAAGAAAGTAGTCTTCTCATGTATTAAAGCAGCAGCAACATATATAAAACAAAGTACAGTGGGGTGATAATAGAAACAGTTAAAAAATTACATTCCAAAAAGCTTCTTTACAGCATTCATCAATGCGTTATTGATAATGAAAAAGTGTTGAAACTGACTAACTGAATCCTATGCTATTAACTGCGTTGCTAAAGACACGTAGATCTCCTCAGCCGAGATCTAGCGTAACTGTCACCATGCCTATTAAATCTTCGGAGTGGTAGCTGTTGGATTCAGGTTACGGGAATGATCTCCAGGTGTGTCGATGTCTCCGTGGGCTGAGAACTGGACCACGTAAACTTTCACGTGCTCCAAACAGAGACGTGCCACCGCTAAATTCCTTGGTTGGCTTTGCCTTTGACCCTTGTTGACCGTGACCTTCTATGGATGGTTTGGCAGATTTGAAGGGACACGTTCCATGTACCCGTCACCTGTAGCTTGCCGATGTCGCTCGTTTCTTCATAGGACACCTGTAGCATAGCCTTTAACAAAATAGCTACGGAATCCTGTGCTAGCTACGGAAACTGACAAGTTTCCGCAGCTACCTGAACAAAAATCTAAACCAAACAACAGTCATAAGCATAGTTAGAAAACCATGTCAGAAGCTCTTTTTAGACTATATTGCAATGATTTAACAGCTTGATGGATGAAGTAAGTGAAAAGAAGGCTGAGAGGGTGTATAGGAAGATGCAGGTTTGAGGCTCAACACATGGGTCAGGCCCCCTCAAGCCAACAACATCAAGAAGATAGGTAAGTTCCCCCCAAGAAGCCTGTATCATCTAGAAATTCAACCTATCCCAACAAATGATAGCCTTCTTGGCCTAGAAAATAAATCAGGCAGGCTCGACATCCCATACTCATTTTACTCCTCCGGAAGAAGGTTTCATGAAACTTAACTTCAATGGAGCATCTAAAGGGAACCCGGGTGACGTAGGCTTGGGTAGCCTCTTTAGGGACCCCTAGGCTAACACCTAACTAATTTATGTTGAATCTTGTGGGATAGCCAGCAACAATAAGGTTGAGTTTGCAACTGTGCGACAGGGACTCCTAATCACTGTTAGAATAGGATACCGAAACTTAATGGTGGAAGGGGACTCAAGCCTAGTCACAAAAACGTTGGAAAAACTGAATAATGGTAGCAAATGGGACAAGCTCTGCCAAAGCTGGAGGACAACACCACTCATCCAAGAAATCAAAGAAACAATTCCTAAGTTCAACTACATTTAGGTCAGACATGTCAAAAGGGAGGGGAATAAAGGGGCAGATTTTTCTTGCCAACTGGCGATGTAATCATCAATATGATACGTTAAAAAAGTATTGGCGAGTCCAACCTTGGGATGAAAAATTCAAAACCCTAGGGGAAATTCTGAAATGGGACCTTAGACAAAGAAGGGATAGTAGTTCCTGAGTAACTCAAAACCTTGATCAGGATGAGGGCTGATAGTTGGGACAACCTGGTCATATTAATGATCGGTACTTCTGAAATTAGTACCATCACCCCCCACATGCTCAAGGAAATGGGTGCGGCGACCCTTGGCATGAATGCATGCTGGGGAGGTGGAAAAGGTGGTGGGACAGGAGGTGAGGTGAGGAATATAAAAAGGCAAGTGAGGAAAGCGACCATTATTGGAGTCTTTGCTTGTGGCGGAAGGTGGTATCACAATGGCTTGAGAGGGAGATAGAACTAGCGATGCAAAGCTTGATGATGAATGCCATTTTAACCTGGGTATGTTATTTGGCCTCGCTCCTCCACTGTAATGATATTATGGTTGGGGTTTTGCTCAGGTGAGAGGAGGTTAAATGGAAAGAAGGCCTGAGGGGTTGAGAACTGTTGATGGCAATGGGGAAGGAAATTGCTGGCAATTTCCTAGTTCTGTATCCATATCCCTTTCTAGGTGGGTAGTTCCTATGGTCGATGGAGGGATAATTTCATGCTACTTGGTTTGGATAAACTTGGCTCATTAAACCACACTTGGGGCGAGGCTGACTGTTGTAAGCAAATGAGTGAGGGGCATGAGATGGAAGAAGGTGGAAGGGGGAAGCAGTTAGTAAGCTACATCAAAAGCATCCATTATCGCTGCATGCAAAGCAAGTGTTGGGTTAACCAGAATTCCTCTTGGTACAATGGAAACGGTAGAGACCTTGATTGGACAGCTAATTGGGTGGAACTGAAAGGCAGTGTTGTTACTCACTGGGAAGAGGGTGGAAACGGACCCAATTTATTCCTGTGAAACTACAAGGTGAAGGAGGGGATTGTGCAAATGGCTTAGGCAAGGGAAGGTTGACCTTCATGTGAATGAAAGTTATGGGGCTTGGAAAAGGGGAGCGACACCGGGCTCGGCCTATGGACCTCCCCATTGTTGGGTTCAGTCTATGGACAACCTCAGCTTTGAGGCTGAGAGAGCAAGAGGAGAGGAGAAGCAGGGGGGTGGCACATAATGTTGGCAAAAATAGTCAGAAAAGGGTCCAAACTAAAATGCTTTGTTTTGGTTTAACAAACCGTTTTTGTCACCAGGGTTCAGAAAATCTGGACATGGCTCAAGTTGCGAGGGGATGCAGTCGTGGAAGGAGAGGCCCAACACCTAGGAAAGACAAAGAGACAAGCACGTCAGAACCTCGAAGGGGAAGGAAGTCAATAGAAAACATTACCACTGAAGCAGTGAAGGCTTACCATGAGGGGATGGATGAAGGAATCCAAAAACTATTAGAAGAGTGGTAGGAGGAAATAAAGCAAGGTAGTGAGATAGAGGAAGACATGGACAACTGGAGGACCTTACTCCTGGATCCAGGAAATACTTGAGGAAGAATTACGCAGTTCAAACAAAGTCTTTACCTTTATTGGTTAATGAAGAGTTTATTAGGAAAATAAATGGAATAGATTTATGTGGGAATGGTAGTGATAATCCAAGGTATGCTGAGTTACAAGCAAGATTTGTAGAAAATCCTCTTCTAGCTTCATAAAAAAGACATCGGACTGGATATAATTGACTGCCACATCCCTTGCATACTGGAACTGAATGAGATGCCTCGACCATCCACCAAGGATCTGAAACCTATTGAATCTACCTCGAAGGAGCAGAAGGGATAGACTCTTACCTATACATATTTTTGTTTTATGTGAATAACTTTTAATTTATGTTATGCAAATATCAGTTTAGATAGTTATGTAGTGTATGGACATGAAACAGAGACATATCTAGCTTGGCTAGAGAGATTAAGACTTTATTGTTTTTGGATGGCTTACAATGCAGACATGTGGCAAACAAACTTATTTTCCCTTCGAGGCGAGTTGAGGTTGCTTGGTCAATCTTTATCGTGTAAATTTTCCTTTATTTAATAGAAAATGGAATGGTCATGCCAAGCTTAACAAAAAAAATTAATTTTAAATATAAATATATATTCATTATTTTTTATGATTTTTCAATATTAACCATCCAACCAATTTTCTAATAGAAAATTCTCTTTAACTACTTTTAAAAATATCTCACTTTAACTACTTTCTTATATATATATATATATATATATAACTTCCTTATGGAAACATTTATTTCTTAATTATTACACACTAACCTCTACTTTCTTATATGTATAAATTCATTATAATATAGAAACTTTTATTTCATAATTATTACAAACTAACCTCTTTATTTAAGAGTATAACAAAAATGAATTGTTTTAAATTAATTCGCACAATTTATTATGAAAAATAATAATAGCCTTATCGAAAATGTGCTCATTTTTTAAATCTCAATATTATAATATGTGCACGGGTGAGACTATTTTCATATCGATTATAAAAAAAATATATTGTTTTAAACTTTTTCTCACAATTCATTATCATCTATATATAAAACAACAATAAGAAGCTTATCACCACTCTCTTTGATATAGAGAGTAGGTTCACCGTCACATTTGTCAAATTCATTATCCAACAAGTAAGCATCTGTCATGCTTTAACATGCATGTGGTGCTTGCTTCAACCCATAAAGGGATTTCCTCAACCTATACACCTTGTCTTCTTAGCCTTCTACCACATAACCATATGGTTATACGACATATACTTCATCTTTCAACACTCCATTCTAGAACGTTGAGTTTATGTCCATTTGATAAACTTTCCATTTACGTTGCATGGAAATTGAAAACACTATATGCACTATCTCCATCCTCACAATTGCCGCAAATGTCTCCACATAATCTCTTCCATGTTCTTTCTTGTATCCTTTGACAACTAGCCTTGCTTTATGCCTTTCCATATTTACTTTAGCATTTCTCTTGGTCTTATAGATGCAATTCACTCCCATCTCTCATTCTTTTATATTGCCTCTATTTCTTCATCCATTTGCACAACACATTTTTCTTCTTTGACTACATCTTCAAAATGGATTCTTTCATCTACCTAACAAAACAATGCAAATAAGGAATTCAGACTAGTGCTTCTATCAACTTCATCTTTCTCATAAATTTCAATTAAATTTCTAAATTTTTGTCATCTTATGCTTGAGAAATATGTTCTTCACATATCACTTGATGTTACACTTGAAGTAGATGATGATGTGGGTCTTTGCGGCATGCTTGGAGAAGCTCTTGCTTGACTGCGCGACACTATCCTATTATTTGTTGATAATGTTGCTTGTTGATTGCTTTGTTGAGCTTGAATAGGAGTAGGAGGATTTATTGTTGAGGAATTACTTGATGTGGTCAACTCCTCTTTGTCTTCCTATGGTATACATATTTTCACATTGATTGTCTTCTATAAACTTCCATCCCATGCTTCCTCTTCTATGTTTTGCACATCATTTTTTATTATGATCTTCTTGGTTGATGAATTGTAGAGCTTGTATGCCTTGGATTCATCACTATATCCAACAAATATGCATTTCTCCCCCTTTTTGTCCAACTTCTTCCTTAACTCATCTAGGACATCTACATAAGCCATACATCCAAACACTCTTCTGTGAGTGATATTGTGCTCTCTTCCACTCAATTCCTCTTCATGAGCCATATTCTTAACACTTTTGGTTGGACACTTGTTAATGATATATGTTACATAAGCGACAACTTCAGCCCAATAATCATTTGGCAAATGGTTTTCCTTCAACATACTCCTTGTAACTTCCATAATAGTCCTATTATTCCTTTCTATGGCACCATTTTTTTGAGGTGTGCATCTTGTTGTAAATTTTTTGTGAATTCCATTCTCCCTTCAAAATCAAAGGAATTCATTTTAGATGTATTCTTCACCTCTGTCAGTCCTCAAGACTTTGATGTAGTGTCCACTTTTCTTCTCAAGAAGAAATTTGTATTGACAAAAGTGCTAAAACACTTCTCTTTTCTATTTTAGGAATTAGACCCATGTCTTCTTTGTATAGTCATCTATAAAAATCAAAAAATAGTAGTTGGACCCAATTGATGGTGTCTACATTGGTCAACATAAGTCTAAGTCTAAGTCCAAAATAATTAAATTAATTAAAACCATGAAATTTAGGATTTATTCCTACCTTTCTAGATTGAGTTTGTTACTCATAGTTATGAGTCAGTTTAGGCCTAATTGGTTGAGTGATTATCTCCAACTAGTTAGGCTCCTAGATTAATGTATGGTTGAAATGTCTTCTCAACCAAAGTGTCCAAGATAGATGCACTATCTTGAGACAAATTCCTCATGTATTTATATTTGTATTATTATCATGATTTTATACAATAACATTATGAGAGAAATACATTGAGGTTGAGGCATTTTCCACCAATATTTTGTCTCTGGTATATCTATGTGTGTTTATTTAATATCCTTCAAAATCTGACAAGAATTCATTGAAATCACAAGCTTGATGGGTGACCCCTGCAAAATAGAATTTCCCTAAGGGTTTTTCATGGTGCTCAATCCATATATACAGTCAAAAAACTAGTTTAAATAACACAAATCAAGATTTCACCTCAAATTTTTCTACCTGATTGTGGCACCGGAAACTCCAAAAATTTCACACTAAAGACAACTTCATCTATTCATTCTTTTCAACCTCAATATTACAATATGAATATTTTATTTCTTAATATTTATAATTTAATTTCATAATATGAATATTGCAAATTTGTGTTGTTATTTCTTTTCAACTTTATAACTCGTGTGATTATAAATGAGTTATAATAATTCTTTATAATTAATAATTTTTTATTCATTCAAAATAATTAATCGGTTATCACTAGATATTTTAAAGAAATATTTATTTTATTAAAATTCTTATAGATTAGTTATTATTATATATTATAAGAATGACACAGTGTTAAAGATTAAAGTCTTGCATGGTTTTTTATAAAAGGTAATGGGTTTTAGCTTGATAAGTTGGGTGAACCATTGGTTTTCCCAAGTGCATGGTCTCAAGTATCTTGAGACATGTAATAATCACCAATTTTGTGATATTTATGAAATAGATGTATCTAGTATGTATAATAGTGGGAAAATATAGAGGTTATAAACCATAAGAATGTTTCTTCAATTTCATTATGAACCTTCAATGCCTTAATGAAGGCTTACAATAATAGTGTACCATATCATCATATTGAGAGCTATAGAATTAAAATGTAACACCTAAGTTAACTTAACAAATATGAATAATAAGAAAACATTTATTACTATGTAAAAATGCCCATTCGGGACTTTGGTAATTGCTTCATCATACGCAGTCACATAAATTATATTCGTTTTAAATCATGAGTCCGTAGACTTGATGTGCTTGGATCTAATGAATCCCACAGATGGCATTAAAGTCAAAAGGTTTGAATTTAAATGTGAATGATCTGCCATGTGATTTCCTTATCCCTTCACCTAGGTTGACCTGTTTCCCTCTGTACCTGAAGGCACGCGGCAGGTAGGCATGGAGTAAGGTTGAATGTGCTAGCCAGATGGGGTATGGTACTCATGCCATTTGTTTATTGTCGATGCCATTAATTGGGCTCATGCAATTAGATGGTGGAGATCTATTAGGTTTACAAACACTAACTAATTGTTTGTCCTCAGCCTCTTGCTGCTCCGTGAGGGTTTATCATTCTGCAAGGGTTTACTATGTTGTAAGTGCTTACTATCTTGTAAGAGCTCGATGTCTTGATCATGGTTCTTGTTTGACTAGGCATCCTCTGAAAATGATGAAAGTGGTAGTTATTTCGAATGGAGGGCTAGGTAAACCCCTCAAACTATTGTTTTGTGGTCTTAATAGATTGTATGGAGGTGTTTGTTTTAAAGCTGGCCTGATATTTTGGAACCGTATTAACATGTGGCCACTGCTACATAGGAAAGCCCCATGTAACTTCCAACACTCTCGGCAACAGTCGATTTTAGGATTTTGGTTGTGGATGGTAACTTTGTGAACACCACTGAACTTGCATATTTTAATTCCTTTAGTTTTCTTTAGCATTTATCATCCAGTTTATTCACTGTGGACAGGGAAGTTACCTCCCACAAGAATTGAGCACCTCCAGGTAGCAAAATCCCTTATAATTATTCACCAATTCGGTTCAATCTTCCCATAAGTTTTTCCTAATTTACGGTTTCGGTTGCCTAACAGGTAACTATGCAGTGTTCAATGGCATTATTTTTAGTGAAGGTTGATCCTTATTTGAGCTTAGATTGTTCACTGAGTCATTGTTGGCCCTTCCAGGTTGGCATATTACCTCTGGCATGAATTAAGTTATGGAACTTCCCATATGGTCGAGATAGAAACTTTGCATTGATTGGTTCAATTTTTTTATCATTTTTTTGATTATGTAATTAAGGAAGCACATATGAATTGTTAATAGACTTTTGTGTAGACTCTTTTGGTAGTTTTTTTGAGAGGATACTCCTGTTCTATAATTGATAGAGGGTTTTTCTTTTCCTCAGAGGATTGTTTTTCCAGGCTGCCACTTAAGGGAACCAACCTATGTTGTATTGTTAAAACTGTTTAATTTATGCAATATTGTTTTCAGGACTTATCTGAATTGTTCGAATGTTTAGCAATGAATCAAGTTAATTGCTACCATAGTTGTAATTCCAGCCTAGAGGACCCTTCTCTTCTTCATGCAAATATTTAGCTAAGATGATTTGGAATTTGGTTTAGTTTCTTTATTCAAGATATGTCTATGCTAAACAATTATTCTGTGTATCTGCGTTCCAGTAGTTCTATGACCCTTTCCATCTTTATAATTGAATTTTGAAATTAACAATTACATAATATCTGTATCTAGATCTGTGTTACAGCAACTATCTATTTATTGTCTTACTATTGTAGTCATTTGTACAAAGCGTGTAAAACTATTTAGGTCATTCCACAGATTTTCAGTTAGAGTACTATATAAATAACTTAGTTCTCTATCTTACCAGTTTAACTTTGATTACAAGGGTTAGTGTATCGTAACCACTAAATGAGAATTTATGTTCCTTCTAGCTGTGTTATTTAGTAATTCTATGGTTAATAGAATACACTCTCTACCATATGATTAAAGAAAATTTGATCTATTTTCTATAATCACACTTATGACTTTTAATATAGTTTTTCATTCCATAATTTATTCTATGATATTCCAAGCCTAATGATTATCTCAATCATTAAATTTTAACCTCTGTGTGCTATTATTAACTCTATAAAGAAACTAAATGCATTGCTTATCTATTCCATGTGTAGTTCCAATAATTCCAAAAAGTCGCTCCTCCCAGCCATGAACCTAGAAATTATGTCTAGGTCCTCTCCCGAGCACCTTCTCTGCTGGAATAATTTCCATATGCAATCAGTGCCTTGGGCCTTTGGACTCCACGGTCTAACCTCAAGTCCTGTGCTTCATTGACTATTCATTCGCAACTTTCCACTAGCTTTTCCCTCCATCTCTAGGATAGTTTTTTTGGTTCTTTATTTTTTTCCCTATAACTCCCTTTCTAGGGCAAGGGCTTAAATGTTTTTTGTTAACTATTCTTGTAATTGTAGTAAGCAGTTTTCTTTTAATTAATAATGTTTCCATTTCTAATCACTCACAATTAGGTAACAATTTAATATCTGGCTTTCCAGCCTTGATAATACATAACAGAAAGTAATGTAGTAAAACATAAACCAAATTAATAACCACAATAAATCCTTTCAAGGAGCTAGGGGTTTTACATCTCCACCCCCAAGTGCAGAACATTTTCACTAGTGTTCCTTCTATTTTAAGAAAATAATTTCAAGTAACCTTTTCTCATAAATTCTTCCTCTTCCAAGGTTGCCTCATCCAGGCCAAAGTGCTTCCATTGCAATTTAACCTAGGTGATGACTCTCCTCCACAAGGTGGTTTCTCTTATACTGAGAATACGAAGAGGTTCTGCTAGAAACTCTCCTTCCAGCTTGACTTGCACATACAATAATTATATTCATATTCCTTCAAAACAATTGGCAAAACATATAAACCTTTTCACTTGTTACCTAAATATATTCCCATTTTATTATGTGTTGTGGGTTGTACATATATTTCTTTAACAACGAAACATGGAAAATGTTGTGGACTCGAATGTGGCTTGGAAATGCAATATTATAGGCTATAGGTCAAATTTGTTCTAAGGCCTGAAAGCGTTCATAGTATCGAGGTGCTAATTTAGCACATCCCTTCCATTGTAAGGATATTTTTCGGGGGTTAACTCTTAGATAAACATGATATCCTGACTAAAATTCTTTGTACGTCCTTTACTTATCTGCATACATTTTCTGACTATCTTGGGCAGCCTTTATATTCTGTCAATCTTTCTTAACGACTTCCTCCATTTGCACTAGCATGTGTGGGCCCAATGCTAACTTATTCACAGGTTTATTCAAGTCCATAGGTACCCTGCACTTCCTTCCGTACAATACTTCAAAAGGGCTCATGACCAGTGATTCATGATGTCCAATGTTGTATGAAAATTCCACAAGGTCGAGGTAATCCTCCCACTTATGTGGTTATTGCATTACAAGCATATGTAACATGTCCTCCAGTACTTGATTCACTTGTTCCATTTGTTCGTCGGTTTGGGGATGGTAAGCCGTGCTAAACTGGATCTGGGTACCCAATCTTGAGAAGAGGGATTTCCAGAATGTGGATGTGAATTTCACATCCCTATCTAAAATTACCACTTTGGGTATACCGTGCAATCGAAATATTTCTTTCATAAATATGTCCTCAATTTCGACAGTTTTTTATGTGGATTTCACTGTATAAAATGTGCGGTTTTTCTCAATTTATCTACTACAACCACGATTCAATCATCATGTTTCCTGGTGTGAGGTAAACATGTGATTAAGTCTAAAGATATGGTCTCCCATTTATATTCTGGAATGGTCAGTGGTTGTAACAAACCGGCAGGATGCTGATGCTCTGCCTTAACCAATTGACACTCTAAACATTTGGATAAATATTATGTGACATCCTTCCTTAATCCGGGCCAAAAATACCCTTTCTTAATAGCTATTAATAATTTATGGTAACTTGGATGGCTTGCATAAGGTTTTCAGTGAAATTCATCCATTATTAATTGTTTAACAACACTTTGATTAGGTACATAGATTTTATTTTTAAATGTAAGGATGTCATCTTGATCTATGTCGAAATCTGATTTTTCTCCTCTTAACAAAGCTTCCTCTGTTTGCTGCCAAGGAAAAGTATATTCTGGATTCTTGATATATGCTTCCTCTATAATTACTAGAATGTTTGAGCATGCTTGACTAATATGAACCTCATATATGAAATGTACCTTCCTACTTAGTGCATCAGGTACCCGATTTTTCTTTCCTTTGAAATGCTTCATGTCAAAATCGAACCCACTTAAAAATGTTATCCATTTGGCTTCTCTAGCATTAAGGTCAAACTAGTTGAAGAAATTTGTAAGGCTGCTATGATCTGTTAGCAGCAGAAATTTTTTCCCAGTAGGTAATGTCACCGCATTTTGAGTGCATGTACCACTATTGTTAATTCAAGGTTGTAAGCAGAGTATCACTGCTCATATTCCTTTAATTTCCATGATTCGTAAGCTACAAGTTTACCTTCTTGCATCAGTACTTTGCCAATGCCATCCTTACTTGCATTCGTGCATACTACAAAGGATATTTCCTGATCTACCACTTTTAACATGGGTGCAGTGGTAAGTAGGTGTTTGATGTTCTTAAAGCTTTGTTGGCATTCCTCTGTCCATTGGAAGGTGCATCCCTTCTTCTATAAATAATTCATTGTAAAGGAAATTTTTGAAAATCCTTCAATGAACCGACGGTAATATCTAGTTAAACCCAGAAAGGATCTAATATCAACAACATTCTTGGGAGTGGTCCATTCCATAATGGTTTTAATCTTCTCCAGGTCTACCACTATCCCCTCAATGAACATAATGTGTCCCAAGTATTGGATCTGATCTTTGAAAAAATCGCATTTACTAAACTTATCATATAACTGGTTTTCTCGTAATGTTTGTAGTACAATTCTCAAATGTTCTTCGTGTTCATCTTGATTTTTAGAGTATATCAAAATATCATCAATAAAAACTAACACAAACCTATCAAGATAGTGCTGGAAAATACCATGCATCAAACTCATAAAGGTGGTTGGGGCATTTGTGAGGCCAAATGGCAATACTAGGAACTCGTAATGACCATAATGAGTATGGAATGCCATTTTATAGATGTCCTCCTCCTTTATCCTTATCCGGTGATAATGAGATCTTAAATCGATTTTTGAGAAAACCTTCGCTCCTTGCACTTGATCAAATAGATCATCAATATGTGGCAAGGGATATTTGTTCTTGATGTTAGTTTATTTAGCTGACGATAATTGATGCACAATCTCAAAGTTCTGTCTTTCTTTTGTACAAATAGGATGGCAGCTCCCCAAGGGGACACACTAGGGTGAATATACTTTTTATCCAAAAGATCCTGAAGTTGCATCTTGATTACTGTCAACTCAGGTATGCTCATGCAGTAAGGGGCTTTAGACACCAGATCTGCACCCAGGGTAAGTTCAATGGTGAAGTCAATATCCCTCTTGGGTAGTAAACCAAGGATAGATACGAGAAATACATCTTCGAATTCCTGAATGACAGGAATATTTTCCAAGGAGGTCATTTTATTCTTGGAATTGGTAAATCCCACTTAAACCGCGTATATTTCGCAAGCCTTCCTAATACATCTTCCTAGCTGACTGGTAGTAATGCGGCATAGTTTGGTGTTGGACTTAATTCCTTGCAGTTCCTTCCTTTGTCCTGATTCTGAAATAACTAATGGTTTTCTCCTTACAATCAACCAAAGACCAACATTATTCGAACTAGTCCATTCCGATTAAAACATCATATGATCTTAGAGGAAGAATATTGAGGTTGACATGAATGAGCTATCTGAAAATGATTATGGGGCACTGATCTATTTTGGTGACTACCTTTCTTTTTTCCCCATTGGCTAGCTGAACTAGCTAGGATTTTGGGAATTTACTGGTTTGTAGTTGACACTTTTCTACCACTTTAAGACTAATGTAACTTAAACTAGCACCAAGATCAAATAAAATCAAAATAGGTTGCTTAGCAATCGTACCTTCACATTAAATCATGGTGGGCTGAAATTCTACTTAATGATCATCCAAGGTAGCGTTAATTCTGGGTATATTTCTTACCACTTCCCCAACAGTAGATGCTTCCTGTAGGTTTGCAAGTTTTTCTGTCCTTGCCTTGTGCAAAGAGTTTTTGTAGTAATGGGATTCTTTGCATCCCCAGCATTGTCATAGCGATTTTGACTATTGTTCATTACTGAATTTATTAACCCCTTCTGACTATCGATTTTCATAATAGACAATGTTGGGTTGGTTTCTTGCTGGAGCTTTATGGAGAGACTTTTGCTATAAATTTTTTTTATTAGAAAATTTCGGGTGTCTACTTGAAATCAGATTCTTTTCCTTCTTAATCGTCCCTCCTCTAGACCTTTCATTTTTTTGTTTCATTTGTTGGTAGCATATACGGACTTTCCACACTGCATCACCCATTGTTTTGGGGTAGTCAAACTTAATTTTCTCATTCATGAAATTGGGTAAGCTACTAATGAATCATTGAATCTTGGCTTTCTCCTCCTGCATATAAGGCACATAGCACAAAAGGGAGATGAATCAAGTTACATACTCATTCATAGTCAAGGCTCCCAGTCTTAATTCACGAAATTCTTTTTTCTTTTTCATCATAGTAGCACTCAGTTAGGTATTTATCTTTAAAATGTTTTTGGAATTCATTCCATGTCACTTGTTCTTCATCAATTTTTCTTACGATTTTGACCTCTTCCCACCACAACGTTTCCTTCCCTCTTAAGTGGTATACTAACAATTGTGCCTTCAACTTTTCTTTGTATTCGTAAATCTGAAAATACTTACCCATATTGATTAACCAAGCCTCTGTTGCTTCTTCAGATTCCCCTTCAAAAATCGATGGTTTAATCTTTTTGAGCTCTCCTTGTGGTTTCGACTTTTATATTTTTTCTTTGCACTGGTCGAATACATTATCTAAGCATCCTTCATCGTCCTCCCTGTGTCTCTCATCTGACTCGGCATTCTCCTAACCATGTTGGGTGATTGGGGTCTTTTCTCTATCCTCAACACTGGGGTCTGAGTATCTATGATTCTATCAATTAAACAGACTTCTGAGGATCCTTTCCTACTCCAGGAGTAGTCAATCATTATATGTTCTTAAATTGGTCATCTCAGCACATAACTGCTTAACTGTCTCTAGTAAAACTGCATTAGCCTAACGAGTCTCCTCTCCTAGTTGTATCCAAATGTCAGGGTTGGCATCTACATCAGTTGATTCTGAAGTATTGTGTGGTCCTGAACTTCTTTGCATTCCATCTTTTGTATGTAGGCTGTCTCTGTGTTCACATATGAGTTTTATTTAATTAGATTTTAAGATAAAAGAAAAAATATTATTACGTGCACAGTCATATAATATTCTATCCCAAAGAGTCTAAATGTACGAATCTGAGCACTGATACAACTTGTAATACCTGATCTAGAATTTACCCAGGACAAAGAATTAAAGGTATTACAGACTCATGTGCATAGATGTGCCTATGTTACTTTATGCAATAGATTGATAAGATTGCTAGAATGTATAGACATTGAGGCAGTTAGAGAAAACATAGCAGTCAAACCTGTAAACACAACAAGTTTAATAAGGATTTCACCCAATGCTCCTGGGCTACGTCTCCTGGTCCATCCTTCAGTGGTGGCCTCTCTATTATGTTTTTTAGTAGAGTTTTTTCCATAGTGAGCTCAATTTGAGACTCACTAAATAGATAAAAATCAGTAGGAATCAAGTACACAGACTCTCCTTACTGAAACTCGACCTCTATTGGTCACAGTGGTATAAACCAAATCTGGGTCTCATACATCATAGGCCTATGCTGAGGAGTCTGCCTGAACCTCTCAAGACTTCTCTGGAGTGAACAGACACTATGACTATCTCTGGCTCTGTCTAGCTTGATGCTCCCTTCAAGTCAGCTCGACTTCTCTTCTCTATTCTCTACTCTTAGCTTCTGCATCTAATTAACTCCTCTCTTGCTAACTCTCTCTGCTTCTATCAATTCATGGCTTTAAAGCCAATCTGTTCTTTGACTGTTCGTTTCCGCTTCCTGGCTTTCTGGTTTCCTACTCTTCTCTGTGCGAATTCCTCTGCTCTGTGTCATCATCACTCTGACGCCTCGCAGGGAGGTGGCCACCTATTTCCTAACCAACTGAGTGTGTTAGATTCCTTGAATCACATTTGAATGGTTTTTAGCTCCATTTGCTTCAAGATTGCCTGTGAAACATGACGCTTTTGCCAACTCATCGTCCACATTAGACTTCAAATCCCCTGTAATCTTGCTTCATAGCTTCACCAAATCTGGTCATTTATCACGATGTGCCTCCACTATTGATTTGCCCCCCCCAAATCCTACGGCCGTTGTTCATATTGGGCGGGTAACTTGCATGATGTTTACCCATCCGATGTGGGCAGTTTTCTCTCTCATCTGATGGACACGTGTCGCTCAGTGTGTGGCATCAGGCGGGACTGAGTCAAAACTACTTACTATCTCCAAGCCTTCTGATATCCTGCCGGTTTGTGGAATCCCGTGTTACGAAACTAAAATCATTACTTATATGAATTTCATAGTCTTTTCGGGTCTGGGAGCTTTGGGGCTTTCCTTCACTGAGGGGGACGCCCTGCAAAATACGCGATTAGCGCTAATCATGTATCAGAAACTACCCCCATTTCTCGAATTTGCCTATGGTTTTACCAATTTTGTACCAGTGCACGTTACCATGGGCCAACGGTCTGCGCGGTCGACCGAGGGTCCTCGTTGCTCTGCTCTAGCCACAACTGCAACTATCACAAGGATTCCTTCTGATAGCTTGATGTTTCTAAGACTTGAATCTTTTAGCATAATTTGAAATAGTCATGAAAACTTAGAGAGTGTTTAGGATCCAATTCGGATCACAACCTTCCCACTGAAAAAGATTTTGGACCACCAAAAGTTGGTTTTCTTTTAAGCATCAATCAAGTGAGGGTATAGATTCCTCGCTTGCTCAATTTCTATCCATTTCGTACTTCTTGGCTTCAGACCTTTGAGTCCAATTCTGAGGTACTCAACATCCCCTTTGCGCACGGTCTTCACCTTCCTGTCCAGAACTGTATCTTCCTACAACTCATTAAGATATTCAGGCAACAGATCATCAATAGAAGGCAATTGACTCTACTCTTTGGGATCTTCAATTAATGAAGGCTCAAATAGTCTCAAGTTGTTTGCATTGACAACTGAGTAGATGTGCATGTAAGCTGGCAAATCAAGGTGAAAATGATTCTCACCAATTTTCTCAAGTACATTGAAAGGTCCATACCTTATTAGCTTTAGCTTCTTACCTTCACCTTGCATTTTGTCTTTGCTAATATATAGCCAGACTTGATCCCCAACTTGGAAACTATGCTCTATCCGATGCTTGTCATGCCTTGTCGTGTACTTAGCTTGGCTCTTTTCCAGCTGTTCCTGTACTGACTAGTGAATCTCTTGGATTTTTTCAATGAACTTGGTTTCCTTGTCCACATCACTGTGTCCATCAACTGCAATATCTTTACGAGAGACAAAATCCAAGGGAGACCTTGGTGTGAAACCAAAACAGGTCTCAAAAGGAGATCTCTGTGTAGAATAATGTATAGCTTAGTTGTAAGCATGTTGTACATAACATAAATGTTCATCCCAAAGCTTGGGATGCTTACTGCAATAGCCTCTGAGCAATTGGATCACTGTCCTGTTGACCACTTCTTTTTGGCCATCTGTTTGCGGATGAAAAGATATACTCTTTTTCAATCTCATGTCCATCAATTCCCACAAACTTGACCAAAATTTCCCAACAAATCAGGTATCTCGATCAGATATAATGGAAGTGGGTAATCCAAAATGAACCCACACATGCAGAAAGAACAACTTTGTAGTTTCTTCAACTGTAATATGTTTGTTACAAGGTATTAAAATACACATTTTGCTGAACCTATCCACAACAACATATAAATAGTCATGACCTTTCCTAGATTTAGGCAGTCCTCCAACAAAGTCCATGGAAACACTTTCCCAAGGATGAGAAGGGACTGGTAGGGGAGTGTACAAGCCTAGTTTTCTATTACTGGGTTTGTGTTTAGCACACATGGTACACCCTCTCACATATCTAGAAACTGTCTCATTCATTTTTGGCCAATAACAAAATCTTTGCAGCTATGCAACTGTTTTACTTACCCTAAAGTGACCTGATATTAGAGAAGTGTGTGCTTCTCAAATTATGTTTACTCTCTTAGTTTGTGGAATGCATAGCTTCCCAAAATGATATAAGATCTGGTCCTTAACATGATAATCCAATTATGGTACTTGTTTGCCTTGACTTAAAGTTGCATATACATCTTTAAAATCTATATCTTGAGCATATTGTTCAATGTAGCTTTCATGCAATACTGAATTGTGCTTAAGTATAGTAGATGCATTTATGACCGGTCTGGACAACATGTCTGCAACTTTATTATGTATGCCCTTTTTATATCTGATGACAAGATGAAATTTTTGTAGAAAACCCATCCACCTATAGTGTCTTGATTGCTGCAACATAGTTTGGGAGTGTAAATATTGAAGTGGTTGATGATCAGTATGTATAACTGTCTCTTTACCCATTAAGTAATGTTTCCACTTTTTCACACTCTGTACTAATGCATACAATTCTTTATCATATGTGGGATAATTAACTACTGCATAATTAAATGTCTTATAATGATAGCATATCAGTTTACCGCACTGCATCAACACTGCTCCCATGGCATAGTCACTGGCATCCATTTCAATCTCAAATGCTCTTTGAAGATTGGGTAGTGCTAGTACTGGTGTTGTACTAATCTTTTCTTTAAGGGTGTCAAAGGCTTTCTGCTGTTTGCCTCCCCACTGAAACACCTTGTTCAATCCTGTTAAAGCGTGTAAAGGAGTTGCAATTAAGGAAAAGTTAGAAATAAACTTTCTCCAATATTGTGCTGCTCCTAGGAAGCTTCTAACTTCTATAGCAGATTTGGGCTTAGGCTAGTTTACAATGACTGCAACCTTAGAGGGATCTATCTTCAATTCACCAACCCCTACTATATGACCCAAATAATTCAAAGACATTTTGCCAAATTCACATTTTGAGAGCTTAACATAAAGATTTTCTCTTTTTAAAACATCTAGAGTCTGCTTAACATGCTTTAAATGTTCTTCCCGCGTTTTGTTGAATATAAGAATGTCATCCAAATATACAATGACAAAAATCATCAATAAAATGTCTGAGTACATCATTCATTACTCTCATGAAAGTAGCAGGCACATTAGTTAAGCCAAAAGGCATAACCAGCCACTCATACAATCCCTGCTTTGTTTTGAAAGCAGCCTTCCATGCATCTTGCTCTACAACTCTAACCTGATGATATCCACTATGCAAGTCCAACATGGAAAAATAAACAACTTCTTTCAACTGATCTAATAGATCATCTATATGAGGAAGAGGATACTATTTTTTACCGTTATTTTATTTAGTTCTTGGTAATCAATGCACATTCTCCATGAGCCATCTTTCTTTCTCACCAAGACAATTAGAGACCCACATGGCGATGTGCTAGGCCTTATGAACCCTTTCTCGAGCAGCTCTTGTACCTGCTTCTTTATTTCTGCATTCTCTAAAGCGGACAACCTGTACATTCCGATGTTAGGCAATGGAGCATCTTGTTGCAAATTAATATCATGTACTATTTCCTTTTTGGGTGGCAGACCTTTAGGTTCTTGAAATAATATATCATATTCTGAAACAAATTTTTCTAAATCAGCTTGCTATTTAGCATGACAGCCCTCAAATACATTGGTTTCGTCAGGTTTCTTTTCCTTTACAAACATCAGTAAAAATTGTTTGCATGAATTTACAATTCTCTTCTTCTGCCCTGAGTTTATGAGAGTATAATTATTCTTGAGCTTATGAGCTCTTACAATATATTCAATTCCATCTTTCACCAGTAGATACTTGTTCTCAGCTCTATAGAAAATATCTTTTCTATCATACAAGTAAGGACTTCCTAAAGCAATTCCACGTATATCCAAAGGAACTATATCTAACTCAACCTCATCTACAAATGCTGACCCAAAAGAAAACTTAAGTTTACATTGTCTAGTCACTTGTAGCTTTGCTTTATCACATAACCAACCTAATGGATATGGTTTCTTGTGAGGTGTGGTTAGTAATCCAAAATTCTTTACAATTGATTTAGAAATTAAATTTTCTTATGAGCCACTATCAAACAAAGTATTAATCTTTTGATGATTGGAAATAACTCAAATATGAAAAAGCTCATGTCTTTTCCTCTCATTCTCTTCATTATCAGTAGTAGAATTACTAGTAGATGCTTCAAAATTTTTACCTTTTATTCTTGTGGTTGCGATCGTTGTTTCATCTCTTAAGTCTGACCCCAAATCCTTTTGAATATCTGCAGCAGTATTCTTCTTTTTGCCCTCGTTTTTCTTGGGTTTTAGCTCCAGATGCAAAATCCAGTAGTGTTCATCATCATGCCCATCCTTCTTACAGTGAGTGCATGAAGACTTGCTCTTTTGTACAGTATTTGTCTTCCACTCTTTCCATTTCTATTTTATTTTCTCCTTATTCTTGCTTGCAATGGGTTTGGATGATCCCCCAACTTCTGGGTTCCCATTCTTACCTCTAGCTTCTAGATGTGTAGCCTAAACGGATACCTTATCTATGCTAGTGGGATTAAACATGAGGATAGTGTGCCTCATGTAACTGTGTAGACCACCTATATACTTCAGTAGAGTCTTAGGTGAGTCTAAAGAAATTCCTAGAATCAAAGCTCTTTTCCTAAATTCTTGGGTGTGACCTTGTACACTTTTCCCTTTTAATTGGCAAAGAGTTTGTGAGCTCATCATGGCTTGCTGCATATAGGCTAGTGGATAGAATTTCTTTTTAATTGCAGAAAAAAATTCACTCCAGATAGAAAGAATCTTACCATGTTTCTTCATGTCAACTTCTATCATGCCTTCCCACCATACCAAGGCAATGCCTCCAAGGTGTAGGCTGGCCAACTAAATCTTAATCTTGTCTGAATCAATGCTCTATACTCTACAATAAACATCAATCTGTCTGATCCAATTATCTAACTTCTCTGCATTCAACTTTGCATCATATATTGGCAAATCAAATTTAACATCTAATTTAATCAAATATACTTTCTTTTTATTTTCAGGGCTATTAGGATGTGTGAGAAATTTTTCTTCTTTTCGTTTTCCTTTAGAGTGGTCATGGAGGAGAGATTCTTCTACTCCTTTGTCTTGTTTGGAGTTTGATGAATCTTCATCCTTACTTTCCCTAAATTCTCTATGAATTTCCTCCACCATGGATTTCATGGTCATAAAGCTATCCATGAACAGGGAGTCTAATTCCAAGGGACTTTCTTTTGACACTTTCCCCTTAGGATAGACTCCTCCTATTTCTGGGTTAGCTTCAACCAACTCTCCTTCTCCTAATTTAAGCTTTGATCTAGTTAGCATTCAACAACAAAATCTAGCACAAGCTTGTCTAACCTTAGTAACCCTAAGCTTTGATACCACTTGATCTGGAATTTATCCAGGACAAAGAAATAAAGGTATTATAGACTCATGTGCATGGATGTGCCTTTGTTACTTTATGCAATGGGTCGATAAGATTGCCAGAATACATAGACACTGAGGCAATTAGAGAAAATATAGCAGTCAAACATGTAAACACAACAAGTTTAATAAGGATTTCACCCAATTCTCCTCGGCTATGTCTCAAGGTCTAGCCTTCAGTGGTGGCCTCTTTATTATGTTTTCGAGCAGAGTTTTTACAACAGTGAGCTCAATTTTAGTCTCACTAAACAGATAAAAATCAGTAGGACTCGAGTACACAGACTCTCTTATAAAGTGAAAGAAAGTGTAATGAAACTCGACCTCTATTGGTCACAGTAGTATAAGCCCAATTTGGGTCTCATACATGACAAGCCTATGCTGAGGAGTCCACTTGAACCTCTCAAGCCTTCTCTGGAGTGCACAAACTCTCTGACTCTCTCTGGCTTTGTCTGGCTCGATGTTACTTTCAGGTCAGCTCAGCTTCTCTTCTCTATTCTCTGCTCTTAGCTTCTACATCTAACTAACTCCTCTGATGTTGTCTCTCTCTTCTTCTATCAGTTCATGGCTTTAAAGCCAGTCTGTTCTTTGACTGTTCGTTTCTGCTTCCTGGCTTTTTGGTTTCCTACTCCTATCCATTCAAATTCCTTTGCTCTGCATCATCATCACTGTGTAACGCCTCGCAGGGAGGTGGCCACCTATTTCTTAACCAACTTAGTGTGTCAGATTCCTTGAATCACATTTGAATGGCCGTTAGTTCCATTTGCTTCAAGATTGCTAGCAAAACACAACTCTTTTGCCAACTCATCGTCCACGTCAAACTTCAAATCCCCTATAATCTTGCTTCATAACTTCACCAAATCCAGTCATTTAGCAGGATGTGCCTCCGTCATTGATCTGGGCCCCCCAGATCCTATGGTCGTCGTTCATATCGGGCGGGTAAGTTGCATGATGTTTACCCGTTCGATGTGGGCGGTTTTCTCTCTCATCTGCCAGACGCGTGTCACTCAGTGTGTGGCATCGTGTGGGACCCAATCAAAACTGCTTACCACCTCGAGGCCTTCTGATATCCTACCGATTTGTGGAATCCCGTGCTATGGAACCAAAAACATTACTTTTCCACATTTCCTAGTCTTTCTGGGTCCAGGCGCTTCAGGGCTTTCCTTCACTGAGGGGGACGCTCTGCGATACATGATTAGCGCGATCAGAAACTACCCTTATTTCTCGAATTTGCCTCTCGTTTTGCCAATTTTGTGCAAGTGCATGTCACCATGGATCAATAGTCTGCACACTCGACCGAGGGTCCTCGTTGCTCCACTCTAGCCACAACTACAAATGTGACAAGGATTCCTTCTGATAGCTTGATTTTTCTAAGACTTGAATCTTTTGGCATAATTTGAAACAGTCATGAAAACTTAGAGAGTTTTTAGGATCCAATTCGGATCAATACCTAAGTTAACTTACCACATATGAATAAAAAATAAAAATAAAAAAATTACCATGTAAAAATGCCCATCCAGGACTTTGGTAATTGGTTCATCATATGCAATCACATCAATTATATTTTTTTTAAATCATGAGTCTATAGACTTGACATGCTTGGATTTAATGAATCCCACAAATGGCATTAAATTCGAAAGGTTTGAATTTAAATGCAAATGATCTACCATGTGATTCCCTCGTCCCTTCACCTAGGTTGACCTGCTACCCTTTGTACTAGAAGCCACGTGACAGGGAGACATGGAGTAAGGTTGAATGTGTTGGCCAGATGGGGTATGCTGCTCATGCCATTTGTTTGTTGTCAATGTCATTGATTGGGCTCATGCGATCAGACGGTGGAGATCTATCAAGTTTACAAACACTAACTAATTGTTTGCCCTCAACCTTTGTGTGGTTCATTGTTACCACTTCTCATGTGTTTTCTTGCTGCTCCACGAGGGTTTATCATTCTACAAGGGTTGCTGTAATGGTTCATTTCCTTATAAGAGATCAATGTCTTGATAAGGGTTCTTGTTTTTTTGGGCATCCTTTGAAAATGATGAAAGTGGTAGCTATTGCCAATGCAGGGCCCGGTAAACCCCTCGAATTATTGTTCTGCGGTCTTAATAGATTGTATGGTAGTGTTTGTTGTAAAGCTCGCCTGAGGTTTTGGAGCTATGTTAACACTTGGTCGTTGTTACACAGGAAAGCCCCATGGCACTTCCAGCACTATGGGCGACAACTGATTTTAGGATTTGGTTGCAAACGGTAACTTCCTGAACACCTTTGAACTTGCATTTTTTAATTCCTTTAGTTTTATTTAGCATTTCTCATATGGTTTATTCACTGTGGACAGGGAAGCTTCCTCCCACGGGAATCGACCAGCTCTAGTTAACAAAATCCTCCCTTATAATTATTTACCAGTTTAGTTCAATCTTCCCAAATTTTTTTCCGAATTTAGGGTTTCGTTTACCTGATAGGTAACTATGTAGTGTTTAATGGCATTATTGTTAGTGAAGGCTGATCCTTATTAGAGCTTAAATTTTTCATGGTGACATTGTTGGCCCTTCCAGGTTAGCATATTACCTCTAGCATGAGTTAAGTTATGGAACTCCCCGTATGGTCGAGATAGAAACTCCACATCGAATCACTTAGTTTTTTTATTGTTTCATTGATTATGTAATTAAGGAAGCACATATAAATTGCTAATAGAATTTTGTGTAGGCTCTTTTGGTAGTTTTTTAGGGAGAATACTCTCGTTCTGTAATCGATAGAGGGTTTCTCATTTCTGCGGAGGATTGTTTCGCCAAGCAGCCACTTAAGGGAACTGGCCTGTGTTCTATTGTTGAAAATATTTAATTTATGCAATATTGTTTTCAAGACTTATCTGAGCTATTCAAATGTTTAGCAATGAATCAAGTTAATTTTTTTTGTAGTTGTAATTTCGTCCGAAAGGACCCTTCTCTTCTTCATGCAAATATTTAGTTAGGATGATTTGGAATTCAGTTTAGTTTCTTTATTCAAGATATTTCTATGCTAAACAATTATTCTTTGTATTTGCATTCCAGTAGTTCTATGAATCTTTTCGTCTTTATAATTGAATTTTGAAATTAACAGTTACATAATATTTTTATCTAGATCTGCAGCAACTGTCTATTTAGTGTCTTACTGTTGTAGTCATTTGTACAGAGTGTATAAAACTGTTCAAGTCATTCCATAGATTTTTTATTGCAATACTATATAAATAACTTACTTCTCTATCTTACGAGTTTAACTTTGATTATAAGGGTTAGTGTATCATAATCACTAAATGAGAATTTTCTTTCCTTATTGTTGTGTTATTTAGTAATTCTATGGTTAATAGAATACACTATCTACCATATGATTAAAGAAAAGTTTTTCTATTTTCTATAATCACACTTACGACTTCTAATATAGTTTTTCATTCCAGAATTCATTCTATGACAGTCCAAGCCTAATGATTTTACTCTGTCATTAAATTTTAACCTTTGTATGCTATTATTAACTCTAGAAAGAAACTAAATTCAATACTTATCTATTCCACCTATAGTTCTAATAATTCCATAAAGTCTCTTCTCCCAGCCACGAACCTAACAATTACGTCCACGTCCTCCCCAGAGCACTTTCTCTGTTGGAATAATTTCCAGTTACAGTAAGTGCCTTAAGCCACAGTCTAACCTCAGTTCCTGCACTTCATTGACTGTTCATTCGCAACTTCCCACTGGCTTTGCCCTCCAGCTCTATGATAGTTTTGTTTTTTTCTTTCCTTTTCTTTTTCCCTATAACTCCCTTTCCAGGGTAGGGCATAGTTGTTTTTTGTTAACTATTTCTTGTAATTGTAGTAAATAGTTTTATTTTAATTAATCATGTTTCCATTTCTAATCACTCACAATTAGGTAACAATTTAATATCTCGCTTTCGAGCCTTGATAATACATAACATAAAGTAATGTAGTGAAACATAAACCAAATTAATAACCATAGTAACTCCTTTCAAGGAGCCAGGGGTGTTACAAAAAACATGTATACTTATGGCTTAGTCTAACTTATAGACAAAGTGGTCCTTTTAAGAGCATTTTCACTAGTTAATTATTTTAGAAACTTGAGATTGACTGAAATTTGTGCATGGGTTTTTTAGAGTGTTGAATCCATTTATGCATTCAAAAATATATTTTAAACAATTCAAAATCACAATCTTGCTTGAAATTATATTGTCTAATTCTAGTGAAGAAAATTATTTCGTTTATAAATTGTCTAATTCTAGTAAAGAAAATTATTTCATTTATAAGTAAGACTGCGCTTATATTTATTACTTATTTTTAAGAATATAGAATATGTTTCCGACTAGTTTTCATGATAGTGGAAACTAGAAAAGTAAAAATATTGTAACGAACCCATATTAACATATTCTCTAATTATATCTCCTGTCTCTTTTTGTACGCCTTTATGTGAACTTTAAACACATACTTATTAGTCCCTGCCTCTGGCATAGCAGGGACTATAGCGTTCGATACACCATTGACCAACTATTAAATCACTTTGACCGATTAATACATTCGGTACATTTCAGGTTTAAACCAATGTTTTAAATAAAATGTTCGGCTCAACAAATTTTTATCCAATGTTTTTGTTTGGACGTCTTATTGCCGGACTCACGTGCCCCGATGTTATTTCAGTGAGGGCAAGTTATTTTATCATAAGGTTTTTCAAAACAAATGTGTGAGCAAGCAAGTAAACTGTTTTATGCAAAGTTTTTAAAACTAAAACGCAACACGCCACCTGCAGCTTCTTCTTGCCACTTGTCATCTCTTCTATCTCCTGTCCTCTCTTTGTTCCACACAATATCCTTCTTATCTAAACTTGCAGCTCCATAGCGTAGAGAATTGGCTCCTGCCACCTACAACCTCTAGCTTCCACTACAAAGACGTTGGTTCTGCAAAGAGAGAGCTCGCTGTTGAGCAGGTCATAAATGATGCCTTGCCTGTGCCTGAAGAAAGAAGAAAGATCTATGTCAGTATGACACAACCCCTTTTTTGCAGATTAGTTGATACTCTCTGCAATAAATTCGTGAAGAACAAAAAAAAATAGAGTTAGAGAGTTCAATAAACATCATTATCATGGAATTTGGAGGCTGAGGGCCACAACTCTGCCTTCAGGTTGTTGGACCTACCCTTTTTGGCAAGCAGCAGGTTGTATCAGCAGGCTTCGAAGTTGGATTGATTTCTACGCCTGGACCCCTAAGGGCAGCAACCTATTCAGGGTGCAGAGAGATGCACACTATTGGGAGATTATAATGCCCACATTGAGCCACTTTTTGTTTCAACACGTACAACCTGCCAAGAGACTTCGAGCTGACTGCAAGGCATAAACTATTTGATGTCATAAGGAGAAAGAGTGAAGCGAAGCCCTCGGTTCAGGATTCCAGATTGTTGGTCAGGGAATTCTATGGGGACGAAGATAAGATCTTAAAGCCTTTTTCCTAAATACAATTATTTTATATATAATTCTAATCGATTTTGGGCCACCTCCTATAATTGGTAAATTCAAAGTCCCTTGATTTGTGTTTATGTTAGATATTGGCAAAATGAAATTCTGAATAAATTAGCCAGTGCAAAAGAACACGATAAAACTCACCATTAAATTAGCAAAGCTCGGCAAGGTTCAGGATTTAGACAAAGGGTTGAAATCATGGGATTTGTAAAGGCTTGAGAACATAAATTTGTAAGCATACTCATAACAATGCAAAAATAGTTATTCATCCAACGCATTAAGATAATTTATTGCATGATTTATCTATTGTTTAGAGCCCAGGTTCAAATGAAAATTTAAACAACTGCAACATCAAATCTGTTTCAAATCAAAACCAGTGCCGGATTTTTCATAATATAAGACTGTAACAGGGCCGTATGGCTGTTAACTAAAATAACGCAGTTCCAAACTCAACTGCCATAATGCTACCATAAACATGAATTGAAGAAATGAAGGAACAATTAGTTCACAAAAAATCATAACCTCAGTGTGCTAAGAGTCCATTAGGGCAGATCCTTCCTAGTAAACGAACAACAAATGAGGAAATTTTATTAAAAGCTTTATGGAAGAACAAAATTACAGTTGGAAGTTGTCGCATTCCTTCAAAAAATTAAAAAAATATGTCTTTCAACCAACGAAAAATCCTAAGCCACAACACTATAACTTGATAACATGGAGCAACAACAAGAATCCCTGAATCTTGGGAATTAAAACTACACCCTAATACCCAGAACTGCACCTGTGATGCCGTCCCTGTAGATTTGATGGAGGAACAAGTGGTCGGAGTCCATTGAACTCCATGCTTAGTCGCAGGGTAACCTGCTAGGGCGGCCAGAGCATGCAAACTTAAATAGTTGGCAACCAAAATCAACAGAAAAATAAATAAACTGTAATTGCACAAGAATTTACCCACCGTGATGGATCCCTGTTGCACCGAGTCTGTAAGGAAGGTAATGAGGTTGGCCGACGGTCCACCACCTGCAAACAACCACAACAAAGGTAAATTCAGATACTCAGCCATAGAAACTGGAAAATAGAGTAGCAAGGGGAGAAAGGAATTCATGAGTGTTGGAAGAGTTACAGGGCCACCATCGCCGGAAAAATTTGCAGAGCAAAACCCTCTCCGAAGGAACAACGCAAATGAACGGGCCCCATTTGACCAACTTGGTTCATGCAGTTGATAACGTGTCTGTGGTAAGAAACACGTGTCAAACTTTTTCATCCATTCCCGGATTATTTATTGAAGTGCTAAGTTCGCTGGTATTGACGGCGACGGCACATGGTTATTTTTGAAGGTGGAGAGCATGGCGTGGGATTCCGAAGCCATTGTTACACTCCCGATAAAACATTAAGTTGCCCGCGCCATGAGGTAATATGAACAAGCGACATCTGGTTACATCTGGTAAACCCCGGCAGGGACTACCGCCGCTTATTGAATCTTTAGTTAATTATTAACTCAAATTTTGTGAGCATGTAAAGCTGAGTTAGAGTCAGTTACAAGTAATAAATTAGTAGTTGGCTGATGTGGTTTTAGTATCAACCTAATTATTACTTCAAATGCTATGAGCACTTCGGTATATTTAATTTTAGGATCCATCTAATTATTAGTTCCAAAGGTATGAGCGCCTTTGTAGTACTTAATTCTCCTGACTCATTAATTGGTGGGACAAAAATCAGTGGAATCTGAGTCCAGTGAGAGACACAGTTCGTTTGATTAATAAATTACAGGGAAGTCATGTCTGAGTCGACGATGTGAGGGATGGCTGTTCACTGGATTAGTAAATTATAGATAAGTTGAGTCTGAGTCTTAGATTCCACGAAAAGCTCTTCACTTAATTAATAAATAAGCGGATCTGCAACAGTGGAATTCAGCAGGCTGTATTTTAACCTTTTTAATGTTTTGGTTTTTCTTTGGGCATGTATGGTACTGGACTGACAAAGTTTTCAAACTTTTATTTACAATCATATTAAAAAATTATATCACTTGAATTAAAAAACAAAACAAAAACATAAAGCTATATAGTGCACCTTTAGCCATTACCTGAATACGTTTATTTAAAAAAAAATCGACCTAAAGATGACATAATAATAATAAGAAATTCCGCCTCGATTTCCTATAAACTTGCTTTCTGAAATTATTCTACACACCATCATTTTTCTCTCAGAATGATCATTTCTGAAAATCATTCCAATGTTACCCTCGCCTCCATTTTGTGACTCTAATCATTTTTGTTTTGCCAAGATCGAACCCTATCTCTGCCTGTCATTATGGAATTATATGTTCCTCACTTTCTTCCTTCACCGCTTCCACACATCTTATTTCTTATCCATTCCTGGATTATTTATTGAAGTGTTGAGTTCGCTGGTATTGACGGGGATGACACATGGTTATTTGGCGTGGGATTCCAAACCCATTGTTACACTCCCGATAAAACATTAAGTTGCCCGCGCCATGAGGTAATATGAACAAGCGACATCTGGTTACATCTCATAAACCCGGGCAAAGGCTACCGCCACTTGCGGATCTTGTTGTTCCTTATGATTATGCACCATTCTTTCTATAACTATAGAACTCTCCCCACTCACAAACATAAATCATAAATTCTCAAAGTATAGAACTATCCCCCACTCACACACATAAATTTTAATTCTTCGTACTTTATATTACATTCACCATGCTTTTACTTACTATTTACCATGTTTTAATAGGATATTATTAATGTCCTTTCAATGAACTATGATCACTCCTTTCGACCTTACTATTCTTATCCAATGTAACTTTTGCCGTGGTCAAGTTATTTTAACCGTATAGTCAAAGTATTTACTTTTCCATTGATATGTATATATGTGGTGACTCTGGCGCTTGAGGTTATGAGGTATCTATCACGAATTTTGATGTACTAACCAATTTCTATGGTAGTTTGCCAAATCTTTACAGTTATATGATATGGACGCTAATTCGCTCATTCAACATTAATTGTACCTATGCTGCGTTGGATTCCATATTATGTACCACTTCCATTTATTTCTAAGTGAAGGATTTCACGGTACTCTTACGAGTGTCCAGGACTAAATCATCACCCAATCTCGTGCGTCCACGATGTCCTCACCCATGTTAACATGTGCTCTGCTCATTTGCCCGCATGGAACCTCCAGTATTAGGATTAGATCAAGGGTTACAATGGTTTGTATTTCAATCGACGGTGGAGCTCTATTCCTTCACAAACCCTAAAGTACTCTGTATGCCAGCTATCTCTCATTTAGTCTGTAATGCTCTAGCAAATGTCACGATGCAGAACCGATGAAAGGTGACCTTTGCAATGACCACCACCGTAGCCCTTCAACTCTCGCTGGCTCGCTTCGGTTTACTCACGAACATCAAGAACCGTTAAATAGCTTTCATTCTTTACTGGTGTATTCCGTGGAAATCCTCTTCTAGTTAAGGCTTTACTTTCTTACATGTTTTGGGTGGCGCTAAGGGTAGAAATCGTCTCACCTGAGTACCTTAGTGCTTCCTCTACTTAAGTACATTTTATTTATTTCTTCCTTCACTTTCCTAGCTTAGAGAGGGTTTCAGTCATCTCAAGGTTTTCTCCATTATTTCTCAGGTAGGGTGAGTTAATGGAGTGAGTACCACTCTTCTTCCATTACACAACCACACCGGGATACTAGATGTCGAATTTCCTATAGCAGCATCACCTTCTGTTAGGGTTTCCAGGTAACATCAAGCTTTTACAACGTTTTCTTCTGTGGCTTGATTTCCACAAGTTCTTTTTTTTTCTGTGCATTGGAATTACTAACGCTTTTGTTTTTTGTTTTTGTTTTTCAGAAACACAGGTGACCCGGTATCTAACTTGACCAGTTGTACTCTGCCCTTATGCGGTTAACTTACTGTGTAGCTTATCTTTCCTCCTACAGGTAATTGTACCGCACCCTTAACTGGTTTTCACTTCCTTTATTTCCTGCAATAGCTAAAGTGCTTTCACTAAAACAACGGGTATAAATTTCAAGTCCTCTTATTCTGGTTTAATCTAGCTGCACGATTTTGCCTGGTGCCCTCATATTTCTGTTCCTTCACTTCGTTCCCAAGACGAAATTATTTTTCTGAATTTACTATTGGGTACCTCTTTTAATATTTTTGTTTCCAGGGTTCATACCAAACCCCAGTTTTGCGGTTCGGCCCCATGTGTAGATCAGTTCCTCTAGCTCTCGTCTCCGCTACGCAAGGGTATCATATGCAGATCAGAGTTTGCTGCAAGCTACACCCAGGTAAAATAGGCATTCGAAAACTCAATAACGCCAGTGAGTTGAACTTCCCAGAACTTTATTTTTGTAATCTTACATCTACAGTTTGAGATTAGTAGAAATTTCCCCTCGGTTTTGATAGGTCGTTTTATTATACTGCTAATCTCTATGTGTGGTATTGCAGGGTTTTAACTGAGGAGAAAGGTATAAGGCAGGGCATATCTATCTATACCGCCTACCGTTTCTTAACTCTTATCTATAGCGCCTACCATTTCCTAAACAGGCAAAAGTTGAGTTGCCCTCTTTTTCTCCTTTCTACATTTTATTTCACTTACATTTATCCTGTAGCACCAGTAGTTTCGTTATGAATTCCTCATACCCGATTTATCTTGGTTGCAGGTGTTGATTGCCCTCTACATAAATCCTTATCGTATTTCACGAACATGGTACCGACATTATTACCCAACACTCCGAACCTCCAGGTTGGGTTTCCCCACCTTCACTCGGGTTCGAAGTGTTGCAGTGCTAGTGATAGTCCTGGTGATGTTAGAATGCGCGCACCAGAAATGCTCTGCTTCTTGGAGTAATATATTTGTTACAAAATTATAGTTACAGAAGTTCGCTTCATATTGTTCCTTATAGTCAGTGATTACCAGCATACCAGTCATTAGCTATGGTGAAGTTTACGTCATTGTAAAATTTACGTCATTGTGAAGTTTACGTCATTGTGAATGATCTTGCTTGTTCATACTCTCGTCGGTCTGTATAGGTGTTATTCTTTGTTGATCCTAAGCACGTTTCCGGCCATTACTGTAAGTCAAACTCAAATCCTTTCACTACAATCATGAATGCCCTCAGTTGAGTTGTATGCAGCTATTCATTCCCCCATATATAGTTACATATTCATGTTAGCGCGGGATTTATCATAAAACCTAAATGTGTCGAATTTACTATGAACCCTAACACGTTAGGTCTGTTATACTCCGAAATGTGACTCCGAAAGTATCACATTCCTCGATTTTTTGAAAGTTGTGCTGAATCCAAATATGCAGTTAAAAAACTATTTTAACTGCAACAAATCAAGATTTAACCTCAATTTCTTCCCTCGGATTCCGTCACCAAAATCTCCAGAAAATCACATTATAAACAACTCCTTTTATTTTTATATAACGTTTTTATATAACGTACGGTACAATAGTATATTGAACACGCAACCCATTAATATGAATCCACGTGTGTTCAAGCCATTAATATGAATCCACGTGCAGGTGGTGATGGATTTAATTCAATTCTTAGTCTTGTCCACAAACCTCTCCAATGTGAATGTGTATTGTGTAGGTTGATGTTTTAATTTGAAGCTTCAGTGCAATAATCCTTTATAAATGGTTGCCCATCACGAACCCGTGTGCGAGCATTAATGCGGTATGAATACACGTGTTCGTTTGCAATTTTTTTCATGGGATTTGAGTGAAGTGGATACCTGAAATTGGAAGTGCGGATGAATATATTACTTCAAATACTAGATGATTGATTAATTAAAAAAACAATTTTTTAGTTATTGTATTTTTGAATAATTAAAAAAACAATTATAATTTCAGTTATGGGTTTTTTTTAAGATTTAGTAAGTTATAATATTAATTATGATTTCAGTTATGGTTATAATATTGATTATGGATTTTTGAACTTCTGGTATTACTAAGCTATAATATTAGCTAATATGTGGTGTTAGAATGTTATAATATTAGCCAATATGTGGTATTAATAAGTTATAATATTTACCAATATGTGGTATTAGTAAGTTATAATATTGACCAATATGTGGTATTAGTAAGTTATAATATTGGCCATGGTTTTTTGAACATGTAGTATTAGTATGTTATAATATTGGCCATTGTATTAATATAAAGCTTTATTCAAAATAAGATGATATTGTTATAAAGCCTTATTCAAAATAAATAAATATATATATATATATATATATATATATATATATATATATATATATATATAAATCATAAAATAATTTGTATTATAATTATAATAATAGTTTTACATATAAATATTATTTTTCAATATTAACAATCTAACCAATTTTTTAATAAAATTTTCTCTTTAATTACTTTTAAAACTATCCCACTTTAACTACTTTCTTATATATAATTTCTTTATAATATGGAAACTTTGTTATATATATCTTCTTTCTTATATATAACTTCTTATAAATTTTTCTCTTTAATTACTTTTAAAAAATCACACTTTAACTACTGTCTTATATATAATTTTTTTATAATATAGAAACTTTGTTATATATAACTTCTTTCTTATATATAACTTCCTTAAAATATAGAAACTTTTATTTCTTAATTATTACACACTAGCCTCTCCTTTGTTATATATATATATAACTTCCTTATAATAGAAAAACCTTTATTTCTTAATTATTACATGCTAATCTCTACTTTCTTATATGTTGAAACTTTTATTTCTTAATTATTACACACTAACCTCTACTTTCTTATATGTATAACTTCCTTATAATATGAAAATTTTTATTTCATACTTATTACAAACTAACCTCGTAACTTCCTTATAATATGAAAATTTTTATTTCATACTTATTACAAACTAACCTCTTTATTGAAGAGTATAACAAAAATATATTGTTTTAGATTTTTTCAAACAATTTATTATAAAAAAAAATAATAATAACTCGAAAATGTGTTCATGAATATTTTATTTAGTAATGTTACATATTCAATCTTTCCAACCCCACTAATCTCAATATTATAATATGAATATTTTATTTCATAATGTTTGTAATTTAATTTCATAACATGAAGATTCTATTAGGCAGGATTATAAATCAATTATAATTATAATTAATAAATTTTTGTTTCATCAAAATAATTATAAATGGGTTAATTCGTTATTATACATTAGTTATAATATTTTTAATAATTAATATTGTTTAAATTTTTTCAAACAATTTATTATAAGAAATAATAATAACTTTATTGAAAATGTGTTCATGAATATTTTATTTAGTAATGTTACGTACTCATTCTTTTCGAATCCACTAATCTCAATATTATAATATGAATATTTTATTTCATAATGTTTGTAATTTAATTTCATAAAATGAAGATTATATGACTAGGCAAGATTATAAATCAATTATATTATTTCTTTATAATTAATAAATTTTTGTTTTATAGCCCACGGGGCTATGGATAAGGTACTCGCGAGAATCAAATCTCCTGTGGGTGCTTACCTACCAAAAAAAAAAATTCATCAAAACAATTATAAATGGGTTAATTGGTTATTATAGATTAGTTATAATATTTTTTATAATTAATAATACTTGTTTTCATCAGTATAAATTGATTAATCGATTATTATTATTATATTATAAATAATTTTTTATTTCATCAAAATAATTACAAATGTGTTGTTATTATATATCATAAAAACTAAAAAAGTGAATTTGCAAGCTTTTGGATGAAGAGGGATGGCGTCGGAGGGATTCGATACTGGAACCCTAGGCCCTAGGCCTAGGTGAGGCAGGCCTATGCAGACGACACGCAGGTACGGGACCTGCAGAGCTGGCGGCAGCACAGTGCTGTGTCAAGCTGCGTGGGTCAAAGGTGATACGGACGGCAGGTTACATAAAAAATTTCCCAAACCGGCGGGCGGTTTCTCGTTTTCGTTTTCAAGTTGGTGCGAGGGCGGTTTCAGGTTTAACATCTCCCGTGAGGTTTCCTTGGAGTTTTACTGTTCCAATCTAGTTGCATATGCCTTTGTTTTTTGCCTGAAGGCGGTTTCCTCAGCGTCTGTCTCGGGTAACGGTTGCAAGGTGCTATTTCGGGTTTTTATCCTTTTACAATGGTAATTTCGAACGAGTCGGTGGAGCTGGACCCATCTCCCGAAGATCTGCTCACGGTTTGGGGAAAGGAGGTCAATGCGCAGACACTGAGAGAGTTATTCGGTAAGGCTGAAGGTCACGGAGCTGCTACGGGTGCGGGGGCGGTCTCAAGAGTGTCAAGCTATGCGAAGGTCTTGCTGGATGAGAGCTGGGATCTATCCGGAAATTTGGGCGGCAATGGAAAAGACCCTGTGAAGGACATCCTTATCACTGCGCCGAACTCTTGGGGAGGCAAGGGTTTCGCTGCACCGACTGGTAAGTTGCTTTCGCCTTCAAAAATCCCTTACCCATCTGGAGGGTTAGAGGATATCATAAATTCGGTGCAGAATGTAGGGGTTTGGAGGCCCGTAGGGGGTTTAAAAGCTTCAAGGAACGAGGACGGTGGGTTTTCCAAATCGGCAGCGGTTAATAGAGGCCTTTTCTCTAAGGAATCCTCTCAGAGTATTATCGGGTCGGAGGGTTTGGCAAAGGGCAGTTTTGGTAAGCAGGGGTTTGGAACGAGCGAAGAAGAAGCAAATGCTCCCTTGGAGGCAGAGCAGAGCGGCAGCCCGATCGAAGGACTGGTCGAGCCCTCGTCAAGCAAAGGGATTGATTATGCAGCGGGGGCAGAAGATGAGGCGCGGAGGGGTGCAGATGCACAAAACCCTGATTTGGGGGAAAAGAATGACGAGCCGGAACTGAGAAGGATAGGGACAAAGAGAAAGAAATCAAAACCCTTGAAGACGAAGTGTTTCTCGGAGCTGATTTTGGGTATGGACGTGCAGGTGGAGGATGTATTAGATGTGGCCGAGGTAACTCTGGTGGGCAGGATTAGAGGGAGACCTGTTTCTGGTCAGGCCCTAAGGCAGTGGGCAGATAGTCAGTGGTCCGGTACACCAGCGGCCTCGTTCAAATTAAATGCTCTGGTAAAAGGTTGGTTCATGGTTAGTTTTGATTGTAAGGAGGCTTTGGAGTGGGCTGAAGGACAGAACTGGGCTTTTGGAAACCGGCCGGTGTTTTTCAAAAGATGGACGCCACTCTTTGATGCTGAAACCGAAAAGGTCGATGAATTCCCTGTGTGGGTCAGGGCACCAAGTCTACCCCCATATCTATGGGCGGACTCTGTATTCAAGTCCATAGGGAACCTGCTGGGTACATACTTGGATGCCGATAGATCGTACCTGCATACCTTTGAGAAGGGGGTGGCAAGGATTTTGGTGAGACTCAACCCTAAGGAGGGCCTTGCAAAATCAATCACCCTGCGATATAAGGAGTATAAAGTTGAACAGAAACTTGATTATGAAATGCTCCCTTTCCGTTGCCACCGCTGTCACGAATATGGGCATTTGGCGAGAGATTGCCCGTTGGGAAGGCGAAGGAGGAGGACACAAAAGGATGATGAGGAATGGGAAGGTCATAAGAAGCAGGCTGAGAGCGAGGCGAAGGAGCATATCCATAGGGGAGCTGTTGCGGAAGAAAATTTGAATCAGGTTGAGGAAGAATTGCCCAAGGAGGATGACGTCCAGATGCGTCCTTCAGATGATCAGCCGATGAGGGATACCTCTCCCCCTGCGCAGGATGCCGTTGTCGAAGACGATCATCCGGGTATGCAGCCTTCTCCGTTTTCCTCTGCTCTTATATCTGATTCTATGGTCGGGGGTTCTTCTATGATAAACAGCTGTAATGATGTAATGCATAATATTGAAAATCTTTCTGCCGCTTTACCTTCCTTAAATCTGAACTGTGAGGATTTTCCCCCTTTGGGTAATGGTGCTGGGCCTTCTGCTGTTCGCCACTATAACCTGAGGTCCTTAAGTAAGAAGTCTGGGTGCTCAAACGAAATTTTGGAACCGGTAGGTGGTTTAGGGACTGAGACACCAAAGAGCTTTTCAAAGAAGAGTAGAGGCCGAAAATCCATGCTATCAAAAACCCAAGCTAAAGCAATTTTCGATGTAGCTGATGGGAAACAGATGACAATTCCTGGGGCGCTTAGAGCAGTAAAACCCCCTGAGACGGTTATTAAATGATCTGTCTCTCTTGGAACTGTAGGGGGTTAGCTAGTAAACCTAAAAAACTAGCACTAAAAGATCTTATCTCGCGTTGCAATCCAGACATAGTATTTCTCCAAGAGACTTTGGGCAAAAGTTTGGACATTGAATCGTCTCTCAGTTCCCTTCTTCCGGGCTGGGTCTTTATAGCTGTGGATGCCTCAGGACACTCGGGAGGACTGGCTATTGGGGTTAAAAATGGAAGACTGAAGACTCTCAGTACATGGGGTTTAACAAACGTTCTGGGAATGGAGGTGGTGTCTCCAGACTTTGATTTTTCTTTGTCCATTGTCAATGTTTACGGTCCTTGTCAGGGAAGGGTCCCTTTCTGGACTAATCTCCTCTCAAAAAATCTGTTAAAAGACAAGAATCTCATCATTGGGGGAGATCTAAATTTTTCGATGGGGACATCCGAAGCTTGGGGGCCTCTCGCTAGGGAGGATCCATTGTCTGATTTCTTTTCAAATGCCCTTCAGATTCATCAGCTGATTGATGTAAACCTTATTAAGGCAAAACCAACCTGGAGGAACAGAAGGACGGGGGAGGATAGAATTGCGAAAAGGTTGGATAGGTTCCTCATCAGTGAAAGGTTGGTCTCCAGGATCCCATTGTTCCGACAATGGGTTGGGGAAGGGGGGAACTCGGACCACTTTCCCATTATGCTGGAGTTCTCAAAATCCCCTCCGAAGCCGGCCGCGCCTTTCAAATTCAATGCCTCGTGGCTTCAAGAGGAGACCTTCATAAAACTCTTCAATGAAACTTGGAGACACCCGGTTGTGGGATCTTTGGGGAATAGAGCGGGATTCCTCATGGAAAACCTTAAAAGACTCAAAAAAGCAACCCTTGAATGGGCTTCTGCTAGAAGGAAAAAACAAGTGGAAGAGTTAGAAACCATTGATGAGGCCCTGGGGGTTCTTGAAGACCCAGCTTCTGATACTTATGCATCCATGGAATCAAAAGAACAAATTCTGGCATTAGAAAAGAGAAGAGCGAAGATTTTATTAGAAAGAGAAGAAGAGTGGAGACTGAAAAGCAGAGCCATCTGGTTGAAAGCAGGGGATGAAAATACGAAATTCTTCCATAATTATGCAAAAGGACGGAGGAATGTAAATACTATCTGGAAATTGAGGGATTCGGAAGGAAGGGAGGCCTCCTCCTTTGAAGACTTGTCTGATATGGGAAAGAAACACTTTCAGGCGCTTTTCGCTGATCCTGGGGGGATTTCTCTGCCTGAAATAATCCGAACTGCCCAGGCTTTTCCTCGTTTTGTGGAGGAGGATGAGGCGGAAGACTTGTTTAGAGAAGTGACAAAGGAGGAAGTAGAGAGTGTTATAAAGTCTATGGCGAAAGATAAAAGCCCAGGACCTGATGGTTGGACCATAGAACTATTCTCACACTTTTTTGAATCCATAGGGTCAGAACTCACTGAAGTTGTGGAGGAGTCTAGAGCAAAAGGAGAAATTTATGGTCCTTTTAATGCAACTTTCATTGCTCTGATTCCAAAAAAAGAAGACCCTGAATCCTTCGAAGATTTCAGGCCTATTTCTCTGTGCAATACCATCTACAAGATTATAGCAAAGATCATTGCGGTCCGACTGAAACCTATTTTATCATGCTATATCTCAAAGGAACAATTTGGTTTCCTGGATGGGCGGCAAATTCATGAAGCTATCGGGGTAGCACAAGAAACTATTCACAGTCTCAGGCAGGCAAACAAGAAGGGGGCAGTGCTCAAAATTGACCTATCCAAAGCCTACGATAGGGTCAGCTGGACATATCTAAAGATGCTTCTGACACATCTTGGTTTCAAGGTGGGCTTCATCAAATGGATCATGGGGTGTATCACAAATGTAAATTTTGCTGTCCTGATAAATGGAGCTGCTTCTCATTTTTTCAAAAGCCAAAGAGGCCTTCGCCAAGGGTGTCCGCTCTCTCCTCTGCTCTTTCTTTTAGCTGCAGAAGGTTTAAGTAGGCTTATTTTAAAGGCAAAAAGTTCAGGTTTGGTCAAAGGTTTGGAAGTTGTTGTTAACCTTTTCATTACTCATCTTCTTTTTGTTGATGATATTCTTTTGTTTACAAATGGGAACTTATCTGAAATTGTAGAAATCAAGCTCATTCTAGATCAGTTCCTGAAAGCTACAGGGCTTCAAATAAATGAGAGAAAATCCCAACTAATTTTTGAAGGCTTCAGTAGACAAGAGGAGGCTTCAATTGCTACTCAGTTGCCTTTTGGAACATGTAGTATGGAACAGCCATTCAAATATCTTGGGTTTTGGCTAAAGCCATCCTCTTACAGAAAGCAGGACTGGAACTGGCTAGTAGCGAAGATTGAACAGAAAATATCCCATTGGAGCTACAAGTGGCTGTCTAGGGCAGGAAGACTCACCTTGGTAAATTCAGTCCTCCAGGCTATCCCGGTTTTTTGGGCAGCTTTGACCTGGATCCCAAAAGGGATACTGCACAAAATAAAACAGATTTGCAGTAGATTCTTGTGGTCAGGGTCAAAGGAGGACTCTGTCCTCCCCTGGGTGGCGTGGGATAAGATAGCAAGACCTAAAGACTGGGGAGGTTGGGGTCTAAAAAGTCTCCCGGATTTTAGTCAGGCCCTAGCAGCAAAATCAGGCTGGCGGATCATATCAATGGAGAACCTATGGACCAGGGTTGTTCGAAGAAAATATATTGATCCCATACCACTAGAAGATTGGATAAGAACTCCACTCAAGAAAGGAAGGAATTGTTCTGTCATTTGGAAAGCCACTACGGAGGCCTTCAAGATAATAGAACAAGGTCTGGCATGGCGGGTTGGAAACGGTGAGAGTCTGAGGATTGGCAGGGATCCGTGGGTGGGATGTAGTGAAGGCTTTGCTCTTTCTCCTGGACTGCTAAATCATCTGGATGAAATAGGAATAAGAAGCTTAAGGCAGATCGCAAGTATGGAGCAGTCATCTATATGGGGGCAAGCTTGGAAGACTGAAGATGAGATAGGAATAAATAACATGTGGAGGAATGAATGGCAAGTTTTCCTTCAGGAGCTGAGAAGATCAAATGTTAGATTAATGGATAGACCGGACACTCTGGTGTGGGCTCATGCGGAGACAGGGACTTATTCTCCAAAGGCTGGTTATTTTTTCTTGATGAAGAACAAAGGTTGGAACCCTCCTGTCTGGTGGTCAAAACCTCTGTTTAAATTAAAATGCCCAAAAAAAGCTAGAATTTTCTTTTGGTGTGCTTTAAATCATAAGATTCCTACCTGGGAAGTTCTTCAAACCCGATTTAAACAGGGACCTGGAAGGTGCCCTCTGTGCTGTGCGGATTCTGAAACCATCTCCCACCTTTTTCTCTCATGCCCGTTTTCAAGACAAGTATGGATTGAAGCGGAAAGGCTATTAAATGTAAAATTAAAATGGGAAGGAGACAGTCTATCCACAGCGTGGGAATACTGGTGGAATCATTTTCAAGAGAGGAATATGAGGAATTTGCCTCCCATCATTTGTTGGGGTATTTGGCTTGCCAGAAACCGAAGTATTTTCAGAGAACAGAAGACCCCTGAGGCTGCTGTTGCCATCCAGAGCAATGCCATTTTTGACAGTATCCCTTTAAAAGAGGAGAAGACAAGAATAAACCAGAGGAAGGAGTTCCGTATTAGAGATGGGGTACCGTGGGCCTTTTTCGACGGTGCAGCCCAAGACAATTACACGGGTGCTGGGCTGTGCATCCATCTTAGTCCAACACACACCTTAAAGGCTTCAGTAGGAATAGGAGTGGGCTCAAACAACTTTGCTGAACTCTCTGCTTTAAAATTTCTTCTTTGTTGGCTCATCCACAAAAATATCCTCACAGTTCAGATCTTCGGAGACTCTATGAATGTTGTTAATTGGGTTACAGGGAAATTTAGATGCCAGCACTACATGTTGATGCCTTTATTAGAAGAAATTCAAACTTTAAAACAACAGTTTAATGTTTTTTATATTGATCACATATACAGGGAATGCAACGAAGAAGCAGATGGGCTTTCTAAAACAGGTCTGCAGCAAGCTGTGGGTTCTTGGAGGATAACCGAACAGGTTATGGATCAGATCAGTGTGTCGGATCTCCCCCCATACGTTTAGCTTGGGCTTGTTTTCGTTTATATGCACTAGATTATCTGAGTTCATAGGATATCAAGTGGCATATGTAGTATTTTTTGCTGTTTTCATATTCTCTTTGGATACTTTGATGCTCCGTTTTGAAGAGCAGATTATGGATGCTACTGTGTACCTGGGTTGTTTTCCTTATGTAAGGAGGCCCAGGGGACTTTATGTTTTCTTTCGTTTTTGTCCCTCTCGGGATATGACTGCTCAGGTAGCAAACAGTGTTTTATTCTGACTAGCACTTGGAAGGGGTGCTGATGATCCTCTTCAGAGGAGTTTTGCCTTGTCTAGGTAGTTTTGCTGCAGAATGTTAACTCATGTGCTATGTAACTTTTTTACTTCTTATAAAAAAGTTCGCTTTTTTCCTTGGAAAAAAAAACCTAAAAAATGTTAAATAAAAAAGTTTATTTCATGTATTTCGCAAAAGTGAAAGGGTTTTAGTATGAGTGGTTTCAAGAACTATTAGCTTTCAGCTTTCATAATATGGTCTCGCGTGAAAAATGGTGTAATTGCCTAGTTTGTGGTTTTTATGGAATAGTTGTATCTCATATAATTTTGGACAAACATGGAGGTTATAAACCATAGAGCTTAAATGAGGTTTTTAACAGAGTTTCATCATGAACATTCAAAGTCTTAATGAAGATTACAATAAGTGTATAATGGCTTCATAGTGAGTACTAGAAAATTGAAAACAAGTATACTTATGGCTTAATCTAACTTATAGTCAAAATGGTCATTTTAAGAGCAATTTTCCTCAGTAATTATTTTTAGAAACTTAACTTTAAGTTATTTAATCTATGGAATTCTAGTGGTGCATGGGTTTTTAGAGTGTTGACTCCATTTATACATTCAAAAATGTATTTAAAAAAAAAAATTCACAATCTTACTTGAAATTATATCATGAGAATATCTTGAAAAAGGTTATTTCCTCTATAAATTAGATTATGCCTATATTTATTACTTATTTTTGGGAGTATGGAATTTTTTTTCTTCATAACTAGTCTTCATGATAGTGGGAGCTAGAAAAATAAGAACATGTATATTTATTACTTATTTTTGTCATAATAGTTGTTGCTAGAAAACTAAAAACATTTATACTTATTACTTGTTTTGGGGACCTGGAGTGTACTACTATCTAGTCTGCTATGTTCACTCTATCCTAGAATAAGCAAGAAGAGGAATGAATCCAATCCAAGTATGCAGTGGGGATTGAATTGTAATTTTTTTTTAAATTTTGATATTGATATTTTTATCTCTAGTTTGTGCTAGAACCCAAGAATGGGTTTGATAGCATGAGGAACTACATTCTAAAGAAGAAAATCCACCTTTTGAGTTGTGAAATTAAAAGGAGACTGTGATCAAATCATTGAGATGGTTGCATGAGTGAATAAATTGAAAAATTGGTAAGAAGTGAGATATTCAAATATTCTTTTTATCTTTGTGAACTAATAACCTCAACTCAAGGGAATTTATTGAAAAGATTGTCCCAAATTAATATATATATATATATATAATATACATTTATATAAATTATTATAATGTGTAATATATTTATATATAAATATTATAAGAAAAGAAATTTTATTTATAATAATCTAATAACTAAATAAATAGAAAATTGGATAGAAAATTCTATAACCTCATTTTTCTACATTACACTAGACTTCAATTCTATACTTATCTAAAAAATTCTAAATATATTAATATTAGATAATATCTACCTAACACTAGACTTAAATTCTATAATTCCCTAAAAAAATCTAAATATATTAATTTTAGATAATATCAAAAGTTTATCCTTATAAATTAGTTAATTACATATTTTAATTGGAAAAAAACAAACTTAAAAAAAATATATTTAAATTATATATTATGTTAAAGATGAATATAAATAAACATGTCAAAACATGAAAGAAAATAAAATTTTGAGGATAAAGTGTAAGAATGTGTTTCTAACCCTTTTGAATATATTTTTTAAATTATATATTATGTTAAAGATGAATATAAATAAACATGTCAAAACATGAAAGAAAATAAAATTTTGAGGATAAAGTGTAAGAATGTGTTTCTAACCCTTTTGAATTTAATATTTATAGGAAATATTTATAAAGTTTGATAAAATCTTGTTCGTTCCTTCATTTTTTTTCTTTACAATGATGCTCATATGTTCGTTAAATAAAATATTAACCTAACTAATCTTTTCTCAACTTTATATATAGAATTTTGAAATAACTATTTAGATGTTATAATTTTAATTAGTTTTTTTAATCATATATATTTAATTATTGTTTTTATATATTTCAAAAGATATATAGATAGTATTTTTTAAATTTTTAAGTTTATGTTCAATTTTTTTTTTTTTTTTTTCCAAAATCAAAATCTCAAACTTTTAAGTATATTTCAAACCATTCTAGTAGTGTTAGGTTCATGTATATTTTATTGGACTACAATTGAAAAGTTCTATGTTAGTGTTTCTTTATTTTCATGTTTGCCAATTTTATATTACTAAAAAAAAACCAATCCTCCACAAAAATATAAGCGATCAAACTTTCTAACATGTCCATCAAAAATAATAAATGTAATAATACAATATACACAGAATAGAGAATACTAATCCATTAGATATATACGATAGGAGAAGTGCAAAGTTTTGTGATTTTAAGTAGTTATTCAACACCAACAATCATGAAGAAGTTATGTTCACTAGCATTCTTTAATTTCAATGACTCGGCAGTGCCTTAGCCTATATCTAGTCCATTTTTTAAAAGCCTAGCTACTTCCTCATTCCTATTTCTGTAAACATGATTAAAAATATCATGTGATCATGTGAAGAGATAATATATCATGTGATCATTCTAGAAGAATGATAATATAGAGTGAAAATAGCTTTGCATAGATTTTTGAGGCATTTCTAATATTTATAGAGAAAGAGAGACAATGTGAAGCTAAAATATGCATTATGCCCCTGACTGCTTCTACAAAAGAGAAGCCTTGCTCTGCTTCATGAAAAGAAGGTAAATATATTTTCATGCCGATAGGTGTGATAGATAAAATAACCAATTAAATATGATTAGGAGTATGAGGAATCTATGGCTAGACTTTGAGAGGAAACTTTAAATGGTTTTGGAGCTCTATTTTCAAAAATAGTTGAGTTCCTTTCCAGCCATATTCCCCCACAAATGGTATCCCTTTGATATTTTCAAGGAGTTAATGAGAAGTACAAAGTACTATCCTTTCACTTATGTCCTATAACCCCTAGGTGGTATATAGATTGTTGATATTTTTTGTCCTACCAAACTATTGTTGTGAATGGGAGAGAAACAAAATGGTGGGAAATAGATTGCAAATCTTTCCAACACAACGAGAAGATATTAGGACCTTGGAAGCCTGTTGTTTGTAGCATATCCTAAGAGGCACTCTTTTCCTTAGCATGAGCCACATCAGAAAATTTTCTTTAGGTGGAAAGCTTAGTGTCCAAAGTTTTTCCCCACCGCTGGGGATTTTCTAGTCCTTGAAATTGAGAGGGATTCATATTTTGGAGAATATCTTCCATTTGGGTTAGGTGCCCATATTAGTTTATCTGTTGATTCTAATAGAGACGTGTTGGAGAAATTTAGAGTTATGGTTTTAGGATTCCACTTCATCCCCTTCTAGATGCAAACCAGTGGAAGTCAAAAAGGTCTGAGGACCCAATGGAATATGATCATGAGAAGATTTATCTAGTTTTAAAATACTTGCCTCAGATAATTTTAGAATGAGAGGGTCTCAGAAATGGAAACAAGGTAAGCTTACAATCTAGGGATCTTTCCCTAGTAGTATATTTATTCCCTTGTCAATCTTCTAGCATAAATGATCACCAATGATATGGAATTCCTTTATAATTCATTTCCAAATGATAGACACAACATTTTAAGAGTTTAGTGGGGATATTATCCATGCTAGAATAGATTAAGGTTCAGTGTACTTCTATTTTCTAATAAATAAACAGTTGCAAAAAGGGAAGTTTAATATTTAAACATTACAGATAATAAGGGTAGTTTTATAGTTAAAGAGTTGTAAAAAATTAAAACAAACATCAACAAAGAGATAATATATATAGATATAGATATATATATCGTGGAAATATAGGGTTTGGGCCTAATAGTGGACAAGGAGGCTAGTTCTTGGCACGGTCCCTTCTCCAAATGCAAAATGAAGGATTATGAGTGTATCTAACAACTCCCATTGGAAACCCTTAAAACCTTAATTTCAATTGAATCATAACCTACTTTGACACCTTTGATCCAAACCTTGGGGGATAAGATCCAAAAACCATGAATTTTGAGAGGAGGAGAGGAATATATAAATCTTCCAAGCAATGAATCACAAAAACATTAAAAAAAATAAAAAATAGCCACACTGAACACAATAGATAATTTTATTAATTGAGAATAAGACACTTTTTACAACTACATTCTTTAGGGCCAATCTATCCTTTTTCAAGTAGAGGCTCATTATTTATATTATTTTTGGTTCCTGACTATGTTACATCATTCAATGCCATGGGCAGACACCACTTTCCATTTGGATCATACTAAAAGTGCCAATGTGAGTTAGTATGAAAACATTACACTTAAAAGAAGGTTCTAAGGGGAAAAGGGTTTAACTCCCTACTCGAAGCTCATAATTTAGTGTGGGATTAGTAAATGGAAATACATTATATAGAGGAACTAAGCCATGGAATTAAATTATAATTTTGGCATCGAAGTCCAAAGAAAATAACAAAGATATGCTTATAATATGGCAAGGGTAAATTGGAAAAATAAGCCAAACTTCAAAGGCCATAACTTACATCCTAGATCTCATAAAGGGGGATATGAGTAGTCAATGGAAATATTGAGAGCAAAAAAAATCATCCACTCACATATAATTTTGATTTTGGATATGAAAATCTCAGGAAATCAAAATAAGATTACTAGGAATGATAAGAGCTAGAAAAACATGTCACTAGAATTGCTAAATTATGTATCTAACATAATTGTTTCTTGTACATTTGATCAAATCATAGTGACAAGAAGTATGAATGGAATGTGCCTAGCAGAATCACAACTATGAGTAAGAAGTGAGGAAGCATGGAATGGAATGTGCCTAGGGAACTCACAACTATGAGTAAGAAGTGAGGGGTATGAATATTAGCATGGGAAAGGAAGAAACAAAGTCGAATAGAAATAGAAAAATGTTACCAAGTTAAGGTGAAATATAACCTCAAAAGTGGTACTCTAGCCCTCAAAACACTTTTTCTTTCTAAAATCATGAAAAAATATCAATCAATCAATTGTGCTAATGATAGCACCCTTTTTAATTTTAATATTTCAATATTTCGCAAAAGTTTCATATTAAAATACAATAGAAGAAGAGTTTCAATTAGAGTGGTATTTTTTTTTAACGAGAAAGAGTAGTATATTCATATATAAATATCACTCGTTCCTGTCCAAAATCATGAGTTCACATAAAAAAAATTGATCTTGCTAAGGGCTTCTGAAAATTCATTTGTTCCCCATCCCTTCCTAGAGAATTTTTTCCCAAAAATTCCAAAAACATTTCCCATAACTAGTAGCATGTCACTATACATTCCACAATACTGATGTAATAAATATTTACAAGTGAAGTTTGCCATTAAAAAACATCTTTATACTAAGAGAGAAAAAATATTACTCCTCCATCGACATTGGAATATTAATATTGTGACCATTATATTCCTCATCAGTCCTCGGGTTGTTCTCTACCATTTTGAGCTTTGGATGCTCAACTTTTTTTCTCAACGTGTCCACCTCATCCTCTAGTTATTGGATGTGTTCCTTCTTTTCGATCTGTTTCTCCTGCATTTCTAATGCCTCCTTTTCTTGTTGATGGATGCAACTCTACATAATTTCAAGACCCTCCTTGAATTCCATATGCTCTTGCACATATCCCTTATACATATAGATGTTTCTTCCACCCTCTCGAGCTCTTCCCTCCCTCAACCCCGTCTGAGGTCAACGTCGGCCCCAGGAACCAAAAAATGATCCATCCTCCACTGATTTTCTCTACACGCTCATTTTCACCACCGAGGAGCTACCAAAGTGACCAATCTCGAAGGATTCATGAACTTTGAACTCAGGATTGTTCCAGGAAATCAACCCAATGACATCATCTTGCTCCACAATGAAAATTCTTCCCTTACCAAGACTTGACTTCCTCCCATGACTGCACACACCACTGATTACCACCCTTGTGTCTAAAAGCCTGACTAGGATCCTACAAAAGTTACTTAGTGACCTCAGTTCCAGCCGCTCAGTCTTCACAAAGACCACCTAATAAGAAAGTGACCAAAAAGAATTACAAAATATTAAACCGTTAGCCATTTTTTAGAATATGCAGGTTCGAAGTCTAATGAATACCTAGAAATTGGTACTCTTGATGCTTAGATCCCAAACCTCACCCATGATTTCCCATATTTTCGCTTCATCTTTCATCCTTACCATACCTTCCTTCCACGCGTGATCTGAGCAATCTAGATCAGAGTGATTAAATGCTTCTCACGCTCTCCCATTTTGTTACATGCTCCTATGCTAGATCATCAGCCACTACAACTGCTTCTATGTTGCAAGGGCTCAACTCTCACACTCTGAGACCTCTTAGTACTAAGTGTAGTACATATTAGATGGGAGAAGCCACGTTTTGGCAGCAAGTTGAGCTGAATTATTCCACGAGGTGCAAGGATGGGCCGAGTTGAGTTAAGGTTGATGATATAGGTACTAAGGAGCAGGGGATGTATCAGAGTCAATGAAGGCATCATGGAATGAAATTAAGAAGGGTGACGAGGGCTAGGGAGGAGTAATGACATGGGAGAATATGGGAGGGGAAGGAAGGGGTGGGGGAGGGGGGGAACAAAGAGGATGTAGGGAGAGAAGGTGGGACAAGGGGTATATAGGTGCTAACCCCAAATTAACTTTGTTATTTTTATTTCCTAGCCTCTTGATCCTACCAAGAGTTCCTTCCCCAGTCCAATGCTTTAAAACCTTGACAATGATTAGGGAATGTATATAGCTTCCTTTATTTCATTCACTATACTTATTTTGCATTAGGTTGGCAGGCCAAATCCGCTTGCCTATCCACTGCCTTGTTATTCCCTCTTAGGATGTGAAAGAATGACACTAAATCAAAGAGAGGAACCATACCTTGGTATGTCCTAATGATTTGGTTTAGATTCATATTTTTTATTGATGAATTTTATTTCATATGTTTTATAATCAGCATTGAGTCTCCTAATACTTGGATCTTCCTGATCCTCTTTTTTGAGTCATAGAAAGGTCGAGGAATAAACCATAAGCATTAGATTGATTGTTTATCTTCCTTCCCAAGCCCCAAGCATATCTGTCTTCGATGTTTCCTTCGAGATTAATGAGACTCCCTCCCCCTCCTACCACCCCAGGATTACCTTTTGATGCTCCATCAAATTGGAGAGTCCACTATTTCAAGGATCTTATACATTCCACTAGCCCCTTAGAAGACAATCTTAGGATCCATGGGGCACGAGAAGGGTTTCCTTTTTCTGGAAGCTGGTAAGTAGGGGTACATACCCATGGCGTAGTCTAGGCAGATTCAATTTCATCTAGGGAGGGATCAATTTCCCGCTTGTGAAATTTCATACATGACAAGAGGGCTTCCATGGTTGTAAAACTGGCTAAGGGGTGAGTCTTTATGAAGATCACTTTGCTCCTTTATAGCTAAAGTTTCCAGCACACATACTTGGGAAGAGCAGACTAGATTTCCTTGAAGATTCTTTTGGCCTGAAGGGAGCCCAAATAGTATTTGGGCCAAGAACTGAAGAAAAGGAGAAGGTCAAATAGCCATGAAGTCCTCCAGTATAGAGGGCCTAGAACCACCGATCAATCTTCCTTAGCCACCTGAAAATGAAGAAAGATATGGGGAATAGGATCTTCTCAATTTTCACAAAGAGGGCATCTTGAAGGGCCATTATGACCCTATTTTTTAAGGTTCTCTCCTGTGAGGATTTACACCCATGTCTTCCTTGTATAGTCATCTATAAAATTCAAAAAAGAGTAGTTGGACCCAATTGATGGTGTCTGCATTGGTCCACATAAGTCTAAATGGAGAATCTCCAAGGGTTCGTTTTCTCTTATTGACTTAGCTGTTGGAAATGCCTCTTTATGTTGTTTTCCCAAGATGCATTCTTCACATAGGTTGTATAGCTTTTCTATCATTGTCAATCCCTTCACCATGCCTTTCCTATGCACCGAATTCAAACCTCTAAAATTTAGAGGACCAAATCTCAAATTCCATAACCAATTTTCATCTCTAACATCTGCTTGAAATTTTACTTGTGTGACAACTGTAACTTTTCTTTCATCCACTTGTGAATTCATTGGCAGTTGTCCTTGTGCACATTCTCCCTTCAAATCTAATTTTATCTTAAGAGAAAACATTTTATGACTTTTCATATGAATTTTTGCAATCAATTGTCTGCTTGGAGACTTATCAAAAATTGTGCACTCATCATTTCTGAAAAATACATTGTAGCCCTTTTTCATTAATTCTCCAATGCTTATGAGGTTATGCTTCAAGCTAGGGACAAATAAACATATGAAATGTACTTTTTCTCCCCATTCTTTGTTTTAATATCAACTCTTTCTTGTCCCATGACAAAGACTTTGCTATCAGTCCCTAATGTCACTTCAGATTTCAAACTTTCATTTAAATTGGAAAACATTTCTATATTCCCTTTGTATTTCTTGTAATACATTACAAGCTAAAAAATGTTATCTTGGTTATGATTTTCCTTTGTCAAATGTGCATTGGGTTTGTTACTTATGTCATGTTGCTTCTTTCTACATTCATTTGCATAATGTTCATACTTCTGACAATAATAAAATTAAACTTGAGATTTATCATACATATGACATTGTTCTTGATTTTGGCTTGGGCCTTGACTTGGATTTTGATTGTTGCCCCTTCCACTTGAGCTTGAATGCTTGCCTATTCCACCTCTATGTGGGCTTCTTCCTCTTCCTCTGTCATTTAGTCTTCCTCTGCCTCTACCTTGACCAAATGAAACTCATGTCTTGAAGGCATGCTCCAATGAGTTTGTTGCTCTATTTAGTCTATGGTCATGAGAAATCAGTATGCATGAAGCTCATCCACTGAACATTGTGAGAGATCCCTTGTCTCTTCTATGGCCACAACAATGGCATCAAATCTTGTTGCCAGAGTTCTCAAAATTTTCTTAGCTATTCTCCTTTCCTCAAGTGTCTCGCCATGACACTTGATTTAATAATTAGTCCAATTACTTGTGTCTTATGCTAGCTTGGGCTTGTTGCTGCTACAATCCTTGGGAAAATACTTTCATGAACTGTTTGAAAAATTTAGAAGAGGGATTTTGAATTCTTCTTCATGGCATCCCTCGACAAATCATTTTTTTCTTGTGACAACGTATTATATGTTGTTGCATTTACTAGTTCTTGAAAACCATTCTCCACCAATTCCCAGCTATCTTGAGAGAAAAACAAATCCATCATTGTAATAGCCCAATAATCATATATTTGCTCATTAAATTGAGGTATCTGAGGATTAGTCAAGCTTGTGCTTGATGAGTGTTAAAAAAACTTTTCACCCTATTGGAAGGTAATATAATTTTAAAAGAACAGGTAAAAATGTTACAAGAGGCTCTAGAGACAGGAAAACAAGAATGGAAAAGCATGAAGACAGCTTGGAAAAGCATGAAAGAATTAATAACAACAAACAGGGATGTGATAATTTCTAAACAAACTCAGGTAGTGTTGACATGGCGAATGCTCGCTATACCAGCAATGGGAACTAACCCGATCACAGGCCCCAACTAGGCCTACTTTCATTTGGGATGGCTAGTTCCAATGGGTTTTAAGGGACCCCGTGAACTATAATAGGTGTTGAAGGATTTTTTCTGAGAAGAAGACTTCAATTAAATCAACAAAATAAGAAAGCTAACCACTATGTATCGAATCTTATCCAAACTACTTCTACTTTCCTATGCTAAACTTAACTTTCTAATCTATCATGTAGGAGCATGACGAAAGAGATTAAGCACCATAAATAAATTCCAATTCTAAAAGAATCAATTATTGAGTTCATAGATGAACAAGGTTGTATTAGAGCTTAATTGTATTCAGATTACTCATACAGAAATAGACATTCCTTTCCATACAAATAAAATAGCAACTGGTGTTTAATACGATTTTGAATGAAAGATCTCTCATGAGTTAACCATGTAATTGAATCATATTCAAATAAACAAGACTAATCATGAATAGTATGCCATCAATATACATAAACACTAATGACATTTATATTCATGCCAGCATCAACACCCTGCTTCAAAACACCTCAAAGAAAACGAAAATAAATCATAAACTACAGTCTCCTTCTTTGACCAAACAGTCCTCCTTATTCACAATAAATCAAAACTATTCATATCAAAACCAAAAAAGCCCTTTCTCATTTTCCGAGGCAATACTTATGCAAAATCCCCTGACTCTATGTCTTCCCTGCCTCTGCCTCTTCCCCCACTATTTTCGATATACAAATCGAGTATATAGAGATAGTATCACTAGCGTAACCACCGACACATAGAAAGCATATTTGTTGGAGCACTTCATCTCCTGAGGAAGTGAACAGATGTTGATAAAAAGTGTGATTGTGTGTCACCTTCCCATGATGAAAACTGGGATAGCTTTACTTTCGGAATGTATAGGCAATGTGTGGGGTTCCGACCTAGAACACTTGAGGCTAGGCCATTGAATACAATGCTTATGCATACATGATTCTTCAAATCCACTCCTGCATCCTTTATTTCTCGCTTGCAGAGATAGTTATCATTAACTTCATGATTGCGAACAATATAACAGAAATGTTCAGAGAAAACATAAACGTTGCCTTTATTAACTTTTATAAAACTACGGGAACAAGTGTGAAAAAGGATTTACACATAAAACATAGGCAACACAAAATTTCCTGCTCAATCCATAGGCTTGGCATAGTTTTCAAGGGCTTCTCTTAGTCGCAATTGAGTATTGGCCCCTCTGCAGGTCGCAGTACCCACGTCTTCCACTTCCCCAATGTGTGACTACACTATCGGGACTCCATAGGCCCACCTTTTACACTAAAAATCCGTTCCCTTTGGTATATCGAGAATTTTGGAAAGCACGGGAAAACAAATAAAATCTTGCCCTGATCACTCAAGTTGGACCTCAAATTTTATATATCGGGGCTTATGAATATTTTCAAGTCCAGCATATCGCATATTGCAATATGCACAAGCCTGAGGTTCCACCGATTGCGACATGCGATATAGTCGTAGACCCGAAAACATATATATATATATATATATATATATATATATATATATATATATATATATATATATATATATATGTATGTATGTATGTATGTATGTATGTATGTATGTATGTATGTATGTATGTATGTATGTATGTATGTATGTATGTATGTATGTATGTATACATATATATACATATATATATATATACATATTTATGCATTAATACTGTCGGCGGGTCCGTAACAACATGTTTGCCTTTGAAAACCGAGACTTCAATGTTTTTAAAAAAAAAAAGGAATATATGGGGAAACCATGTCCGGCCATAAGGCTGAACTTGAAATGTTATATGCTCTAGCTCATAATAATCAGCGGGTCTAGGGTATAACAGTATGCCTTATATGCAGGCCCCAGGCCCTGTGGATTGCGATATCTGATTGGGAGGGGAAACCCGATAGAATATATATCGTGGTTAATATGGTCATCGCGTCCAGAAGACATACGCGCTCTTTATATATATATGGTTTTGGTGCTTGGCCGATAGCAATATGTGATGGGGCTCCAGAATCGAAATATATGCATTTGGGTTAATAAAACCTGTGAGGTCCGAAAGCCATAAATGTGTTGTGTTGATTGCGATAGGCCCAAAAAGGGTTTATTCATGTTTAGCAAAGCATTTCCATTGTAAGGAATTATGATGGGAAAATGAAGCAATAGAGGGTTTGGTGAGTTAAATAAATCCCGATGAACATAGGAATGAAAGGTTTAAATGAGGTTTTATGTGAGGGATTTATTAAGGGGCTTATACCATTTGGGAAAACTTCTCAGGGACCCATCCAAAATTGCTGCCAAGGAAATTTTTGATATTCTAGTGGTTGTGGCTACAACAAATGGTGAACCGTTGGGCGAAATAGTTATCTTTGTTTCTAAATAATCCTCAAATAAATAAAACATCAGGGTGTTAAGATAAACTTGAAATGAAAACTATACAGATGGACAAGCATGGGTTCCACTTCAACATCAGTTGCTTCATGTGGCATAGAGACAAATAGCTTCTACTTACTGATAAGATTTTGATAGGCATTCTCCAATGGCAATGTTATGGGATTTATTAACCTTCCTTTTCCTGTTGCCTACTTTCAAAAATCCTTTTGGGGCCATCACTGGTCTATCAATACCTGTTTAGGTGTGTACCGGGAAATGATGGATTTAGGAACAACAAAATCATTAGCAGGTTAATGGGGAAGGCAAAGGCCGAAAATGGTGAATGAGGGAAAATATGAAAGGTAGAACAAGACTAGAGGACCAAAATCAACTGGCTAGAAAGGACTGTGATTCAAAATAGCAGGAAAATAGACTTTGCAGAAAACAAAAGGAAAAGACAAAAGTAAAACTAAACTAATAGCAAAATGAAATGAACTCTAACCTACTTAGGAGGTTGCCACCATGCAGTGGATACTGGAAGTATCTCTTCAGATGCTGGCCATTAATAGGGAGCTTTTTAGTCTCTCCCTATAACATTTTCAACCTGTAAGTCCCTTGATCAATTTTTTCAACAACTTGGAATGGGCCACTATGGGGAGTTTCCTAAGGCCACTTTAGGGGTGACCCTATCGGCCCAAAGGGTATTTGTTAGGGTGTTGTGCCAGTTCCTCTGGTTGTTAGCGACTAACTTACAGATTATGCGGATAAGGTTTTTATTTGAAGACTCTACAAATATGTTTCTCTGGGGGTAATAGTTTGTTGCATAATTTATGTGGATTGATTTATCACTAGCAAACTCAATCATTTTCAGAGATGAAAAGTAAGAAGCATTATCAAATATGAGGGTGTCAGGGATGTCATACCTATTGATAATGAATTTCTCAATTAATGACATTACCTCATCTTCGTTCACCTTTCGGAGTGGGATGGCTTCGGTCAATCTGGTGAAGTAATCAATCGCTATGACTATATACTTATACTACTCTGAATATTTTGGAGTGATCTCGCCTATGATGTCTAGGCCCCACTACTGTAATGGTCGATAAATCATAACAGACCTGAGGGGAACAACAAGCTTTCTTTCTCGGCCTGTGGCGGTTTGACACACCTTGCATTTGCGAGCGTAGGTGTGCGAGTCTCTGAACACTGTGGGCCAATAATACCCAGCTCTTAATATTTTGTGAGCAGTGGTCACTCCACTGTAGTGACCACCTACTGGGCCGTCATGCATTTTTTCGATACATGGTTGGCACCATCCTTCTCCAAAAACCTCATCCAGATTCCATCATGATTTTTTCTGTATAAGACATTGTTGGCCAAATGATACTGATTAGATTTCAATCTGAGTGCTCTCCTTTGTGATGCATCCATGTGTTTAGGACATGATCCCTACGCTAGATAGAAGCGTATGTTGTAGTACCACAACTTAGGGTCCAAAAGGGCTTCTGACATGTCTCGATCATACATCAGTGCTTCGTTAATCCATAAGGGCTCTTCCCTGAGTTCCATTTGTGCATATTACATGATCAACGTTCCTGATTCTTCGGACACCCCTTTTTTGTCTGCCAAGGCTTCTGCTGCTAGCTTGCAAAGTCCCCGCCCTCGAACTATCTGTGTCGGCTTTACCTCAAGGTCGAACTCTTAAAGGGCAGTTATGTAGTTCCCTCTTTGTTCACCCATTTATTTCTACATGAAGAGGGCTCTTACAACAGGATGGGGAACAATGACTTTGGTCTTGGCCTTTAGTAAATAAGGGCGAAAATGTTTGACAGCCTTGAAAACTACATAGCCTTGTTTCTCCACGTCTAAGTAGTTGAGTTCTACCCCTTTGAGATTAAAGCTCATATAATAAATAGGGAATTTGTTGCCCTCATCATTTTTTTGAATGATAATTGTGGTGTATGAAACATCAGAAGAAAAAGTGTACAAGAAAAACTCGCTGAAATCGAGGCTAACTAATGCAGGAGCTTCAAAAATGGCTTCCTTGGCTTCATCGCTCCATTTATACACAAAGTCTTTCTTCATCATCAGCTACAAGGGGTGCACTATTTTTGCGAAGCCTGAGACAAATTTTATAATAAAATTAATCTTGTCAAAGAAAGATGGCATGGCATTTTTATTGGTAGGTGGTTGTATTCTCATGATGGTCTATATTATTTCAAGATCAAAAACAATCCCTTCTTTAGAGAGGATATGACCCAATAGTTTCCCCTCTATGACTGCAAAGATGCTCTTCTTGGGATTCAATGAAATTCCATACCTTCGGCATCTTTCGAAAATCTGTCTTAGGTGATAAATGTGATCCCTTCTGTGATATGAATACACAGTGATGTCATCCATATAAACCACTACTGATCTATTCATCAACCATCAAAAAGTTATGTCCATAGCTCTCTGGAATGTGGCGCCCACGTTAATGAGCACAAAAGGAATTTTACAATATGCGTAGGTGCCCCATTTGGTGTTGAAGGTTGTCTTAAGCTAATCCCCATGAGATACCAATACTTGATTATATCCTAAAAAACCATCTAATAGGGACAACATTTCAAACCCAGAAACGCACTTAAGGATGTGTTCCATAGAAGGGACAAGATAGTTATCCTTTTGAGATGCTTTGTTTAGGTTTTTGAAATCAATACACAGCCTGATGTCTCCCTTTTTCTTTCTCACTAGCATGAGATTGGCTACCCAGCCGGTGTGTTTGACCAGGAAGATGATTTTAGTATCCAACATCGTTTTCAGTTCTTTCTTCACCAATGTTTCTAGGCTTGGATGCATCTTATGCAACTTTTGTTGGTAGGGCCTAGCCTCCTTTTCCAAAGGGATCACATGCTGCATAACACTGATATCAAAGGTCTTTAGGTCTTCACATGTCCATGCAAAGACGTCCTTATAGTCTTTAAATATCTTGACAAATGCAGCCTCTTCTCGTGGAGAACACCCAAGGCCCAGATTGCCATTTTTTGTCTCTTCTTTGGTCCCAAGGTTGACTATTTCATACTTCATGGACAAGCTATGCGTTTTGTAGCTAGCCGGATTCTTGAATTTATCATGCAAGTCATACAAGTGCTCCATCTTAACGGTTGATTTTGGGATAACATTGGACTGATCCTTTTCCTCATATTCCCTCTCATTCATTAGCTTGTCATGCTCCTTTTCGTCAATGACTACATTCTTGAATGTCTTCTCACAGTGCAAGAACTCCAGGATTTGCTCATAATCTTTGAACACCTGCTAATTTGAGATGTTATTGGGCATGGATGGTCTGAAAATAAATTCAACAAAACATTTATTTTTCTTCAATCTAAAATCAGGCAAAATTTTAGCAACCATATTAGCCATCAGATCAACATCTTGGTTTTTCCCTCGAGGTATGTATGTGATATTAAAAGAATTAAAATTGTCAATTAATTCCCATACCTCATGCTGGTACCTTACTAGGTGTGGTGAATTGCAATGTATCCTTTTCCTTACCTGATCTACGATTATCTGTGAGTCACCAAAAATTTTAAGATTTTTTACATTCATATCAATGGCTTTCTTCAACCTTGTAGTAGGCCTTCATATTTTGCTGTCTTGTTGGTGCATGCAAACTCCAACTGGTTGGCCATCAAATGTTGGATCCCTTGCGGGTCAATGAGAATACTTCCAGCACCTGCACCTTCAAGGCAGTTAGAACCATCAAAATAGAGTGTCTAGAATATAGAATCTAATGTTACATCAATTGAACTAATATCTAAGAAATTAGTCCTATCATCTACTATAATACAGGATAGTTCATCAGTTGGATTGTGGGAGGGAATTTCTAGCTGTGTGCATGTCAAATTTTCTTCAACTGTTTCTGCATGAAATTCTCCAAAACAGGTTTATGTAGCATAAACATTGAAACTATAGTTCCCAAGGATGGAGTTGGTAAACATTATAGGTTCATTGAGACCATTTAGTTATGTTACCAAGTACTTCATGTATCTTTTTCGATCAACTCTCGGCATATCACCTTTTCCCTTCTAAGGTAGTAAGAGGTGGGACCAATCAGTTGAGAAATATCCATTGGGTTTTGCTGACCAATCCCTACTAAGTAGCTTTCCACAGGCCTCAGGTATATCGACTACCACTATATCAATAACTTGTGTGTATTTTGGTTTAGTAGCCATCCAAATCAACACATCTTTTAGTTCCCCAATCACTCTCACGTTTGTCCTATCTAATTACATAATTAGAGTCCCAATTTTCTTAGGTGTAACATGCAGTCTTTTGGCAATTGCATAAGGCATCATAGTGGATGAGACACTGGAATCTACCAAGCAACTGTGTACGTTCATGTTGAGGATTTCAAATGTGATAAGGAAAGGTGGGGTGATGGATTTTGAATTTCTCCCTATCATGGCTGTACTGACATCTTGGGGGTTTCGATTCATTTTGGACAGAGTGGCTTCCATAGCTGATAGGATTTGGGATACAATGGAGGTGTTGACAGGTCTGGATACTAAATTCTTGGTTTGGTTGCTTGGGATGTTGGGAGTTTTGCAGTTTCTCTCATTCATATCTTTCAACAGCAAATCCCTTTGCTACATTAATTTCAACAAATCAAAGTATGTGATATTAGCCCAAAATTTCTTAAGATCATCCATAATATTGTAATCAATGTTATAAACAGGATAGGCAAGAGTAAACATATTGGTTTTTCCATTCTTAGGTGGGATTTTACCATCTTGAGTAGCCTTCGTTGTAGTGGGGGTTGTGTTCTCTTTCTCTGGATGGTTTTCCACTGGGGTATTCTTGGACTGACCACTTGGTTTACTCTTCTCAATAGGAACTTTGGGAGTGGGTGCCTTCAAAGGGAGGACATCTTTATTTTTTTGGTAAAAAAGCTTCATCGCCCCTAGAAGTGGCCCTTTACTTCGTGTGTGGATTTCATTGGAGTGGATTTCTGCCATATAGTCTTCTTGGTCATCATCATTCTCATTTGTATAGAAATCCCACAATACGTTGATTTGGGATTATTCTTCCAAGGGCTCTTCTACTTGGTATTCTTCATCATCCTCTCATTATGGCTCTAGCTCCACTATAGGTTCTTCTTGGTTGAGGAGCGATCCAGTAAGAGCTAGCTCTTTTGTGTTTAAATTCCCTCCATTGGGTGGAGCGGGCAATGCAAGTTGACCATGACCACCTTCTATTTTCTTACGGTACAAAGGCTTGAAGGGCTTTCTATTGTTATAGTCTCCTCCACTACCACTAGTACTCTCTCCATGATTCCTTTTCATATGAATGACTATGTTTGTTAGTTTCTAAATGATCCAATGCAAACCTTCCATATTTGTGGTATCCTTGTCTTTGGTTTTAGCCCCTTTGTTATCACTCCCATTATTTTTCTTGGATGCTTGAGAGGCTTTCTTTTCTCTAGTTATAGGGTGGCATGCTATGAGACTGAGCATTTCATTGTCAAATTTTACTACTTCATCAATAAGACCTTGTAAGTGTTAAGAAAATTATATATTATAGAGTAATGGAACACATAAAATATTGCAGAAATATAAACATAGAAAATGCATAAAACAAGAGAGACATAGATATGCGTGGTTCACCCAATTTGGGCTATGTCCACCCCGAACAGCCAGTCCTTCCTTTCTATTATCTAGCAAAATGAAGAGACACAACCTATAGCAGATCCGCAGTAATATCCTCTGTTTTCTCTCACAGTCTCACCTCTCTGCTTCTCGCTCGGAGAATACACATCTATTACATAGCCTCAAATACAATACCGTCATACAAATAGAAGGGTTGCCTTCTAGGGCAAAAAAACCCTAAACTAGACATAAGTTCTACCATCAAATCATCTGCCTAATGAATGGCCAAGATTGAATAGAAATTACTATACTATTACAAGGAAATTTTACATCTATTTTTAGCTTCGAGGTCGCTACCCTCGAACCCCTCGTCGAGGGACCACTAGGCCCCAAACCCCCCAGCCGGGGGGGATCAGCCCCCCTGAACCCCTGCAGGGGGACAAGTTCCCCCCCACACCCCCCCCGCATGGAGGGGTGTACAAACTTCTTGGGGTATACATCCGGCTGAAACAAAGACCTCTAAACAATCATGCTCCATAATCAATAATTGCCCACTTGGAGAATGATTGTAGCAACTCCACCGTTGCTACATTTGCTAGAAAATGACTCCTCTTTAGACCTAGTTGTTTCTCATCTCCATCGTCATCCTTGAAGACCAATTGAAACTGAGCATATTCTTAGTTTCTCCCTGGTTACAACTTTTGTTAGCATATATGTAGGATTCTGGCTAGTGTGTATCGTTTCCAGCTTCAACTCTCCATCTTCCAACACTGATCGTATGAAATGGTACTTGAGTTGTACGTGTTTAGTCCTAGAATGAAATGTTGAGTTCTTTGCAATATGTGTTGGGTTGTGTTATATTCTTTCGACAACTAACCTACGTAGTTAAACGGGGGGTTAGAGGGGGGCGGGTAGCCCCCCTCTACGGGGTCCGGGGCAGCGCCCCGGGAATTTTTTTTTTTTGGACCCTATATTAGGTTGGGCGAACCTACCTATGGTTTTGTGCATGATTTTCGCACATGGTATTGGACGCGATGGTTTTTCGGTCCATGGTATTGGATGCTTCAGCATGTATAAATATGTATTGTAACATTGAAAGGAACATAATGAAAAATCAAGCTGGTAGTCCCGGTTTTGGGATCCAGGGAAAAATCTCTGTGCATATGTGTTTTATGGGTTATGCTCTCGCATTGTTTATTTTCTTTGTTTAAGAATCCGTATGCAGGTAATTTCTATACAAGGTTAAAACCTACATTTGGTATCAGAGCTGTTTTGGCTTCAAGGGGACGCCTTTGTTGCTGAGGGGTTTCGCTCGGGCCTATGGTAGACCCTGTTCAGTGGGAGATCTGCGAGATCGATTCTGGTGGTTAAAGAAGATGGTGAGCAGTGGAAAGATCGAGATTGAGAAGTTCAATGGTCAGAGTTTTGAGTTGTGGAAACTCAAGATGGAGGATCTGTTGGTCGATAAAGATCAGTGGATCACTGTAGATCCGGGTACTAAACCATCGGGAGTGACCGATGAAGAATGGAAGAAATTGGATCGGAAGGCAAAGAGCACAATACGATTGTGTGTCTCAGATTTAGTATTGCTGAATGTATCAGGGGAAGCTACGGCAAAGGCTTTGTGGGTCAAGTTAGGGACTTTGTACCAATCTAAGTCTCTGGTGAATAAACTGTTCCTGCGGAAAAAGCTGTATAACCTGAGGATGAAAGATGGAGACTTGGTGACAGAGCATCTGAATGCGTTTAATACTGTGGTAAGTCAATTATTATCTGTTGATATTAAAATTTCAGATGAAGATAAGTGCATCAGTCTATTGTGTTCTCTACCCGATTCGTGGGATAGTCTGGTTATTGCAATAGGTAGCAATGCAACTGCTTTGCAGTTTGATGAAATAGTCTCAGCCTTGCTGACGGAGGAGATGAGATGGAAGAATATGGACAACCAGAATGGTGATGCCTTGTCTGTACGAGGACGGTCCCAGAAGAGAAACAAAAATAAGTCATCGAGTGGGAGATCTAAATCTAGAGGGAGATCTAAATCTCCAGGAAAACCTACAAAGGTGGTGTGCTGGAAATGCGGAAAGGAAGGGCACTTCAGAAGGGATTGTAAATCTAAAGCTCCTGATAAAGGAAAGGGATCTGATGATGCTCCATCTGCAGAGGCGAAAACCACCTCAGATGAAGGTGGGGATGTGTACTTGGCTTCTTCAAGTACACATGTAGATCATGAGGCATGGTTGATTGACTCAGGTGCATCCTTTCACTTCACTCCCCATAGAGAGTGGTTCTGCGAGTATGAGAAATACGATGGTGGTGATGTCTTCTTAGGAGATGATAGGAAGGCTAGAATCATTGGTCGGGGAAAAGTAAAGTTGAAGTTGCAAGGTGGAAGGGTTAGAACACTTCCGGGTGTTCTACATATTCCTGCATTGGCCAGAAATCTGATTTCTGTAAGCAAGTTGGATGATGCAGGTGTAAAGACGGTGTTCGAGAAAGATACCTACAAGATGGTTCGAGGAGCACTGATATTGATGCGGGGAGTTCGGACTGGAACTCTGTACAAACTGCAAGGTAGCACTGTTGTTGATGGGTGCAATAGTTCTATGGTTCCTGAAAATGGAGTAGAAAATCTAGTGGTCTCTGGAGAGAAGACCAGGTTGTGGCATCAAAGGCTTGGACATATTGGAGAGAAGGGCCTTCGAATACTTCATAGTAAAGGTATGGTAGAAGGTATGAATGATAGCTCTCTGAATTTTGATTTCTATGAAAATTGTGTGTATGGGAAGCAGAATCGAGTGAGTTTCCCCTCTAGTGGTAAGAGGACGAAACAGATATTAGAGCTTGTGCATAGTGATGTGTTTGGACCTGTGAAGGTTCCATCACTGGGTAAGTCTGTGTACTATGTATCACTCATAGATGACTTCTCAAGGAATACATGGATATATTTCCTTAAGAAGAAATCTGAAGTCTTTGACAGGTTTAAAGAATTTAAGGCTCTGGTGGAAAATCAGACAGAGAAGAAGATAAAGGTGCTGAGGACAGATAATGGTGGAGAATTTTGCAGCAAGGAATTTGAAGAATTTTGTAAGAAGTGTGGTATAGCACGGCAGAAGACTACTCCATATACACCTCATCAAAATGGAGTCGCAGAAAGAATGAACAAGACGTTGATGGAAAGGGCAAGAAGCATGCTCAGTGGTGCCGGGTTAGGACAGGAATTCTGGGCAGAGGCGGTGGATACTGAACGTTACCTGATCAACAGATCACCCTCATCAGCGTTGGAGGATAAGACTCCACAAGAAGTATGGACTGGTAAGAAACCCTCTCTTTCACATCTGAGGGTATTTGGATGTGATGCATATGTACATGTTCCAAAGGAGAAATGAACCAAGTTGGATAGTAAATCTGAAAAGTGCATCTTTATTGGGTATAAGGATGGTTTAAAGGGTTATAAGCTTTGGAACCTAGTCACACGGAAGGTTGTGTACAGCCGAGATGTGGTGTTCAGAGAGGTAAAAGATGTTATTCAACATGAAGTCCAACCAAAGGAACCTGAGAAGATAGAGTTTGAGCCAAAGGAGGAAGAATCAGACTCTGCAGCAGAGGAGGAATCAGAAGATGAAGAGCCACAAACTCCGGCTGTGAGAAGATCAGGTCGAGAAAGAAGGCAGCCAGAAAGGTATAGTCCATCTGCTTTCAGTTCAAATTTTGCTTTGTCTGTTACTGATGATGATCCCAGAAATGTGAAGGAAGTAGTGGATTCAGAGGATGGAAAACTCTGGAAAGAGGCCATGGTTGATGAAATGGCATCTTTGCACAAAAATGAGGCTTGGGATATGGTAGAGTTGCCGGCTGGAAGGAAACCCATTGGCAGCAAATGGGTGTTCAAGAAGAAGACTAATGCAGAAGGAAAGGTGGAGAAATACAAAGCTTGGTTGGTAGCAAAAGGTTATTCCCAGGTGCCGGGAATTGATTTTGGTGATATTTTTTCTCCTGTTGCCAAGGTAGCTTCTATTAGATTACTTTTATCTGTTGCTGCTGCTTCTGATTTTGAGGTAGAACAGATGGATGTGAAGACAACATTTCTTCACGGGGATTTGGAAGAGGAAATCTACATGAGGCAACCCGAAGGCTTTGCAGTGAAGGGTAAGAAAGAACTGGTATGCAAGTTAAAGAAGTCTTTGTATGGGTTAAAATAGTCACCAAGGATGTGGTATCAGAAATTTGATACATTTATACGGGGACTTGGCTTCACCAGAAGCAAAGCAGATCATTGTGTGTATTTTAAATTAATTGGTGACCGTATTATTTATCTGGTCTTGTATGTGGATGATATGTTGCTGGTTGGAAATGACAAAGAAATTATCCAGGATTTGAAGACCCAATTGTCCTCCAAATTTGACATGAAAGATCTTGGTGCTGCAAACTATATTTTGGGCATGGAAATTAAAAGAGATCGGGCAAAGAGGAAGCTCTGGTTAAACCAGAGGAAGTATGTCGAGACAATACTGCAGAGGTTTAATATGCAGGATAGTAAACCGGTGAAGGTTCCTATTCCTGTAGGTGTGAGGTTATCTGCTGAACAGTGTCCCAAGACACAAGAAGAGGAATAGGACATGTCTCGTGTTCCATATGCAAGTGCAGTTGGTAGCTTGATGTATGCAATGGTCTGTACTAGACCAGACATTGCACATGCAGTGGGAGTATTGAGCAGGTTTATGTCAAAACCTGGGAAGGAGAACTGGACAGCAGTGAAGCGGGTTTTCAGGTATTTGCGTGGCACTAGTGATTATGGTTTGTGCTACCAAGGAAGACCAGGATTGGACAGAGTGTTGGATATTCATGGTTTTGTTGATGCAGGCTGGGCTGGAGATCTGGATCAGAGAAGATCTACAAGTGGGTATGTGTTTAACCTATTTGGAGGTGCAGTCAGTTGGATGAGTAAGAAACAATCTGTAGTGGCACTATCAACTACAGAGGCAGAATACATGGCAGCCACTCATGCAAGCAAGGAAGCAGTTTGGTTGCAGAGATTGTGTTCAAGTATGGGGTTAGTACAGGGAGCTATAAGAATAGACTGTGATAGCCAAAGTGCAATTTTCTTGGCAAAGAACCCTGCTTATCATTCAAAGACAAAGCACATTGATGTTCAGTATCACTTTGTGAGGGATATGATAGAAGACAAAAAGGTGTTGCTGGTAAAGGTGGACACTTTGAAGAATACTGCAGATGCATTGACAAAATCTGTGAGCTCTAAGAAGTTCTCTTGGTGTAGAGAAACAATGGGTGTTTCAGGGCTGGAAAAATGATTAGGCTCTCCTGTGGCCCCCTATGGAAAGAAAACAACAAGTGGGAGATTGTTGGGTTGTGTTATATTCTTTCCACGACTAACCTACGTAGTTAAACGGGGGGTTAGAGGGGGGCGGTAGCCCCCCTTCGTTGCGCCGATTGCGCAGTGGGGGGGCGGCAGCCCCCCCCTGTCCGGGGGGTTTGAGGGGGGCGGGTAGCCCCCCTCTACGGGGTCCAGGGCAGCGCCCCGGGAAAAAAAAAAAATTGGACCCTATATTAGGTTGGGCGAACCTACCTATGGTTTTGTGCATGATTTTCGCACATGGTATTGGACGCGATGGTTTTTCGGTCCATGGTATTGGATGCTTCGGCATGTATAAATATGTATTGTAACATTGAAAGGAACATAATGAAAAATCAAGCTGGTAGTCCCGGTTTTGGGATCCAGGGAAAAATCTCTGTGCATATGTGTTTTATGGGTTATGCTCTCGCATTGTTTATTTTCTTTGTTTAAGAATCCGTATGCAGGTAATTTCTGTACAGGGTTAAAACCTACAATATGAATGGTACTTTTGCTATCACTGTATAACATGCCCATATCATGCTCCTTACCCAATTCACCCATAAACCTTTGTAACCAAATCATTTCTTTACTAGCCTCTGTAGCAACAACATACTCTGTTTTTGTTGTTGAAAGTGCAACAACATTTTGAATTTTTGAAACCCAGCTGATAGCTATTCCACCAATAGTAAATACATATCCTGTAGTGCTCCTCCTGTTATCTCTGTCACTTGCCATATCTGCATCAACATATCCCTGTAGAGAAATGTTTGAACCGCCAAAGCATAATGCTTGATTTGTGGTACCTTTCAAATATATGAGAATCCATTTCACTTCCATCTAATGTTCCTTTCCTGGATTGTTCATGTATCTGCTTCCAATTCTCACTGCATGTGCAATATCAGGCCTTGTGCAGACCATTGCATACATTAAGCTTCCAACTACTTATGCATATGGAACTTTATACATATAATCCATGTCTTCTTGGGTCTTTGGGCACATTTCCTTACTAAGTTTGAAGTGGCTAGCAAAAGGTGTACTAATTGGTTTTGCAGTGTGCATATTAAATCTTTTCAAAACCTTTTGTATGTACTCATTCTGAGACAATGTTAATTTGTGATTTTTCCTGTCTCTAGTTATCATACCAAGGATTTGTTTTGCATCTCCCAAATCCTTCATTGCAAATGAATTTGACAATTTTCTTTTGAGCACATTTATTTCCTACATGTTAGACCATGTAACAAGCATGTCATCTACATACAATAACAATATAATATAGCTTCCATCATTTTGTTTTTTCAAATAAACACAATGATCAGAGTGACATCTAGTATAACCTTGTTCAGACATAAACTTGTAAAATTTTAGATACCACTGCCTTGAAGCCTGTTTTAAGCCATATAAGCTCTTCTTCAACTTGCGCACTAGTTTCTCCTTCCCTTTCACTTAATATCCTTGTGGATGTTGCATATATATTTCTTCCTCCAAATCTCCATGGAGAAAGGTTGTATTTACATCTAACTGCTCAAGATGCAAATCTTCAACTGCTACTAGTCTTAAAATAGTTCTAATTGAAGTCATTTTAACAACAGGAGAAAATATTTCATCAAAATCAATACCTTTCTTCTGTGCAAACCCCTTCACCACAAGTCTAGCTTTGTACCTCTATTTTCCTCCATCTTCTTCCTTCAGCCTATAAACCCATTTATTCTTCAATTTAGTTTTTCTTGCAGGAAACCTGACTAAGTCCCAAGTCTAGTTATGCATTAAGGAGTCCATCTCTTCTTCCATGGCTACCTCCCATTTATTCCTGCTTTCAACCTGCATTGCTTCTTCATAACATTAGGGTTCATCAGAATCAGTCAAAAATAAATAATATAATGAAGGAGAGTATTGTTCAGGGGGTCTACTTATCCTGGTAGATCTTCTAACACCACTTTCAGATGTTTGGGGTGCCTGTTGCTATTGTGATGGTTGTTGTTGTTGTGGTTGTTGATTATTATTATTTTCAAGCACCTTTACTTTTTCAGTGATTTCATCAAGAACTGTGTATTCCTTGTTTTCTTTTTCCTGTTTCTTTTCCTGCAAATGATTCTTATACAAGACCTTTTCATTGAATATTACATCTCTGCTCCTAATGATTTTGTGATTTTCGTAGTCATATAAGAAATAACCAAAATCATTAACACCATATCCAATAAAGGTACATTTCTTTGACTTTACTTCAAGCTTTTTTCTATTTTCTTTATTAATATGGACAAAGGCCTCACAGCCAAAAGGCTTTAAAAAAGAGTAGTTTACCTTTTTACCTGTCCATACTTCCTCTGGAATGCCACCATCCAAGGAACTTGAAGGCCCTCTGTTTATTAGATAAACAATAGTATCTATAGCATCTGCCCAAAATTGTAAAAGCAATCCTGCATGCAATCTCATGCACCTTGCATGCTCCATGATTGTTCTCTTCATCCTTTCTGACACACCATTTTCTTGTGGTGTTCTTGGAATTGTCTTCTCTCTATGAATTCCATGCTCTGAACAATACCTATCAAGCTCTTTGCTGAAATATTCACCTCCATTGTCTGATCTAAGACACTTCAATTTCTTTCCTGTCTCAATCTCAACCAAAGCTTTCCACTTCTTGAAAGTATCAAATACATTAGATTTATTCTTAATACAATAAATCCAAGTTTTTCTAGTTGCATCATCAATAAAAGTAACATGATAACGAGAGCCACCAAGAGATGATACCTGAGCAGGTCCACATACATCTGTATGCACAAGCTCTAATTTTTCGCTCTTCTTTTCTTCCTCAACTCTAAGAAATCTGAATCTCTTCTATTTTCCATAAATGCAATTCTCACAAAAGTCCAAATCAACATTCTTCAAAGCCGACAACAAATTCCTTGAGTAAAGAATCTTCATCCCCTTTTCACTCATGTGTCTGAGCCTATGATGCCACAATGCTACATCTGCTCCTTTGGAAGTTCAAGCATTAACAGAGTTACAAATACGATTGCATAAATACAATGTACCAACCTTTTCACCTTTTTCTATTACCAGGGCTCCTTCGGTGACCTTCCAAGCTTTATCTGTGAAAGTTGTCACACAACCTTCACCGCCTAATTACCCTGTTGAAATTAGATTTTTCTTCAGATCTAGAACATGCCTTACCTCCTTTAGTATCCATTGGTTTCCATTCTGCAGTTTTACAAGAACCTTAGCCATTCCAACAATTTTACAGGGTTTATCATCACCCAAACGGACTTGTCCAAAATCTCCTTGAACATAGTCATGAAAATATTTCTTATCAAGTGTGGCATGGAATGAGGCCCCTGAATCTACCACCCAGGAATTAGTAATATTTTCGAAAGAAAGAATCAAAGCATATTGTAGCACCTCACCTGTCACATTTGCTTCATGATTGTTTTCTTGTTGTGCATCTCCTTCTTTTCCTTTCCGAGATCTACAATCTTTCTTTAGGTGTCCTTTCTTTCCACATTTCCAGCACACTATCCCCGATCTAGACTTGGATCTTCCTTTCCTTGATTTACTGCGATATCTTGAGCTCTTTCCTCTTTCCATTTTTCTTCCCCTAGACTCTGCGCTCAAAGCATTACCCGATGTCTCACTAGATCTTTTCCATCGCATTTCCTCGTTTAGGATAGCACCAACAACATCATCAAACTTTAAAGTACTATACCCAGAAACAGAGTTACTAATGGCCATTACTAAACCATTCCAACTTTCTGGCAATGAGCACAAGAATAACAGATCTCTAACTTCATCATCAAAGTTTACCCCTACAGAATGTAACTGACTTGTAATAGTATTAAAATCATTTAAATGGTCTGCAACAGATCCACCTTCCGACATCTTCATAATAAATAATCGTTTCATAAGAAATACCTTGTTTAAGGCCGAGGGTTTTTCATATAGTTTCTCTAACGCCTTAATCAAACCCTCTGTCATTGTTTCCTTCGAAATGTTGAAGGCGACCGACGCTGTGAGGTACAACTGTATTGTTTCGAGTGCCTTTCTATCAAGAAGATTCCATTCTTCATCTGTCATACCCGTCGGCATCTTTGTTTTTCTGCCTAATGGTAGGTATAGATCTTTCTGATACAGATAATATTCCATTTGCATCTTCCATAGCAAGAAGTTTTGGCCATTAAATTTCTGGACCCTAAACTTACCATCTTCCACCATTACTCCCACTCGAACGAGGAACCCTTCTTTCCTACAAGTTTATCAGCCAAATAGACCTTCAGCTCTGATACCAGTTGTTAAGAAAATTATATATTACGGAGTAATCGAACACATAAAATATTGCAAAAATATAAACACATAAAACGCATAAAACAAGAGAGATACAGATATACGTGGTTCACCCAGTTTCGGCTACATCCACCTCGAACAGCCAGTCCTTCCTTTCTATTATCCAGCAAAATGAAGAGACACAACCTACAACAAATCCACTATAATATCCTCTATTTTCTCTCATAGTCTCACCTATTTGCTTCTCGCTCGGAGAATACACATCTATTAAACAACCTCAAATACAGTACCCTCATACAAAGAGAGGGGTTGCCTTCTAGGGCAAAAAATCCCTAAACTAAACATAAGTTCTACCGTCGAATCATCCGCCTAATGAACGACCCAGATTGACTAGAAATTACTATACTATTACAAGGAAATTTTACATCTGTTTTTAGCTTCAGGGCCGCTGCCCCCGAAACCCCGCCGATTGACTACTGGCCCCTAGACCCCCCAGCCAGGGGGGGTCACCCCCCCCCCCCCGAATCCCCGCAGGGAGGACAAGTCCCCCCGGCACACCCCCACATGGAGGGGTGTACAAACTTCCTGGGGTATACATCCGACTGAAACAAAGATCTCTGAACAATCATGCTCCATACTCAACAGTAAGGTCTCCACGTTACTCCTTTTGAACCACATCACAGTAGGGACAGGGAGAGCAATGATGTAGAATTCCATAAGCACCTCTTCTGTAGGTCTGGTAGTGACCGGGATTCTGTTCAACATGTTTTTGAACCGGATATTGAAGTCCTTCACCTTTTCTTTGGTTTCCATTTTCAAACAGGATAGTTCTAGGACTAAGGCGGCAGGGGCTTTGTCATCGCCATACTTGTCTAAAAAGGCTTGTTGAAAGGCAACCCACGAGGTGATCAATCCGGTTCTCAAGCTAAAGTACCATGTCGAAGCTGCACCAGTCAGGGTAAAAGGGAATAGGTGACAGACTATAGCTTCATCAGCTACCCCCAACATGCGCACAACCTGGAAGAATGAATTGATATGGTTTTCAGCAGTGTCTCCCCGCTCAGGTTCAAATATAGGTAGTACCTTTACTGCATGCCTGGGTAAGGGATGCTGCTGTCCAGGTACTGCTACGGCATCCTATGCAAGCTAAGGAGGGAGTGGTCCCGGAGGAGGTGGAGGTTGATTCCCACACAGAGGAGGAAGTAGAGGTTGATTCCCACTAGGAGGAGAAATGTTAGCCATATTATGGATAGGGAGGTTCAGGTTGAAGGTTTCTTCATTAGGATTTTCGAAATCAGGCCATGGATTGCCTTCAGAAGGGGAATCCTCAAGAATTTCTTTGCAAGGAGAGTCAATACTTTGTAAAAAATCAAGCACAATATCTTCAATAGAAGGGGCTGTAGATTTCTCTTCGTTTATGTGATAGACCCTTGGCTTTCTTTTTGTAATCGAAGGTAAAGACTGAAGGATAGGGAGTTGTGATAGGGAACGAGCATAAGCCCAAGTAAGTCTTCTGACTGGTTGTTCCTGAGTGACAGGGTACTCCCACAGTCTCTCTTCCTTGGGTGACCTAGAAAGAGGACTTAGAGGGGTCTCCGTTTCTTCGATATGAGGCTCTTTCAAATGGGTGGACTGGTATTTTTGGCCTCTACGATCCATAAACTAATCCTTTTGAATCCATGTGTGGCACTTATGGATGAAATTTTGAAAAGTTGTGGACAGCTATTCAGGCCCTCCTTCTAGCACCAATTTGTTGACATGGCGAATGTTCTCTATACCAACAAGGGGAACTAACCTAATCACAGGCCCCAACTAGGCCTGCTTTCATTTGGGATGGCTAGTTCCAACAGGTTATAAGGGACCTCGTGAACTGTAATAGGTGTTGAAGGATTGCTTCTGAGAAGAAGACTTCAATTAAATCAACAAAATAAAATAGCTAACCACTATGTATGGAATCCTATCTAAACTACTACTTTCCTATGCTAAACTCAACTATTCTAGTCTATCTTGCAGGAGCATCATGAAGGAGATTAAACACCATAAATAAATTCCAAGTCCAAAAGAATCAATTATTGTGTTCATAGATGAACAAGGCTATATTAGAGCTTGATTGCAATCATATTACTCACACAGGAATACACATTCCTTTTCGTACAAATAAACTAGCAACTGGTGTTTAATACGATTTTGAATCAGAGATCGCTCATGAGTTAACCATGTAATTGGATCATATTCAAATAAACAAGACTAATCATGAACAATATGCCATCAATATACATAAACACGAATCACATTTATATTCATGCCAGCAGCAACACCCTTCTTCAAAACACTGCAAAGAAAAGGAAAATAAATCAGAAGCTATAGGCTCCTTCTTCGACCAAACAGTCCTTATTCACAATAAATCAAAACTATTCATATCAAAACCGAAAAAGCCCTTTCTCATTTTCCGAGGTAATACTTATGTAAAAGCCCCTAACTCTAGGTCTTCCATGCCTCTACCTCTTCCCCCACTATTTTTGATATACAAATCGAGTATACAGAGATAGGATCGTCATCATTACCAGTGACAGGTAGAAAGCATATCTGCTGGAGCGCTTCATCTCCTAAGGAAGTGAACAGATGTTGATAAAAAGTGTGACTATGTGTTGTCTTCCCATGATGAAAACCATGACAACTTTGCTTTCGTAATGTATAGGCAACGCATGGGGTTCTGACCTGGAACACTTGAGGCCAGATCATTGAATACAATGCTTCTGCACACATGACTCTTCAAATCCACTCATGTGTCCTTTATTTGTCGCCTGCAGAGATAGTTATCATTAGCTTCATGATTGTGAACAATATAACAAAAATGTTCAAACAAAACATAGATGTTGACTTTATTAACTTCTACAAAACTACGAGAAAAATTATGAAAAATGATTTACGCATAAAACACAGACAATACATAATTTCTCACTCAATCCATAGGCTTGGCATAGTTTTCAAGGGCTTCACTTAATCATAATTGGCTATCGGCCCCTCCGCGGGTTGCAGTACCCATGCCTTCCACTTCCCCAATGTGTGACTACACTATTGAGACTCCACAAGCCTGCCTTTTACACTAAAAACCTATTCCCTTCGGTATATCGAAAATTTCGAAAAAAACAGGAAAACAAAGAAAATCCCACCCCAATCACTCAAGCCAAACCTCAAATTTTATATATTGGGGCTTATAAATATCGCTGGGTCCGACACATTGCATATCACAATATGCACAAGCCTGAGGCTCTGCCGATTTTGACATGTGATATGGCCCCGGACCTGAAGATATTTATATATGCATTAATACTGCCGGTGGGTCCATAGCAACAAAATTTCCTTTGAAAAAAGGGACTTCAATGTTTTTCAAAAAATAAAGGAATATATGGGGAAAGCCATGTCTGGCCATAAGGCCAAACTTGAAATGCTATACGTTCCAGCTCATAATAATTGGCGGGTCTGGGGTATAACAGTATGCCTTATATGGAGGCCCTGGGCCCTGCTAATTGCAATATGCGATTGGGAGGGTAGACCCAATAGAATATATATCGTGGTTAATATGGCCGTCAGGTCCAGAAGACACACACACCCTTTATATATATGGTTTTGGGGCTTGGTCGATAGTGATCTGTGATGGGGCTCCGAACCCAAAATATATGCATTTGGGTTAATAAAACATGTCAGATCCAGAAGCGTTAAATGCGTTGTGTTGATTGCAATAGGCCCAAAAATGGTTTATGCGTGTTTAGTGAAGCATTTCCATTGTAAGGAATTATGATGGGAAAATGAAGCGATAGAGGGTTTTGTGAGTGAAATAAATCTCGTTGAACATAGGAATGAAGGGTTTAAATGAGGTTGTATGCAAGGGATTTATTAAGGGGCTTAAACCATTTGTGAAAACGTCTCGAGGACCCATCAAAAATTGTTTCCAAGGCAAGTTTTGATAGGGTGGTGGTTGTGGCCACAACAGGTAGATACAAAAGTATCTCAGCAAGCATACATTTCCAAAAAGAAGGTAAAAAGGAACATTGGGAAATATAGTCCAAAAGAAATCAAATCTAGAGCTAAAGACACTAATGGTTACATAAGGATAGAGGAAGAAGAAGATGCAAGTGCTCATAGAGCACATGAAATAGAAGATAAAGAGAGAAAGGACAGGGAAACAAACTTAATTATAAAGGGAATATGAGATTATGGGAAGAATGAAAGTACTCTCAATTTGACCAGAGACTTTCTTAAAGAGAAACTACATTGGAGAAGGAAAATTTACCAAGAAAGGAGGGTTGGTAGGATATGTGAAGAAAGGCCTTAACCCATTAAAGTCACCATTGAAAGCATACAAGACAAACACCAGCTTTTGGGCAAAAAGAAACTCTTGAAAGGCTCACACTTCTTCCTCAATGTAGATTTAACCAAAAAACAATAAGAGGAGAGAAGGGATGAAGTGGAGAAAACTAGAATAGGGAGAAACGAAGGGAAATGGCATGGTTGTATAATGGTAAAGTCATTATTGTAGTGTTTGGGCCTCCAGGAAAAACAAGGCAGCAGGATGGCAATAAAGAAAAACAAATAATTATATAAAAAGGACAAAAACAACAAGAGAAACATGGATGAAAAGGGGTGACTCAAATTTGAGTCTTATGTGCCAAACTATGTAGCGGTCAAATCCTACCTAGGTCTACCTAAGTTTAGTTTTTTGAAATTGTAGATGTTTCCCTTGCAGGAGGGAACCTGGGTTAGGGCCTATTGCAGAAGGTAGAGACATAATTTGTCTCACAGAAACTCATGAGCATGATGGTTGCAAAAATCATGTGTTTGACGGCTATTTGAAGTTGGTAGTTTGGAACAAAGTAGCAAAAAATGGCAAAGGGTATGGGGGAATACTAGTTTTAGTGAAAGAAAAATAAGATCCTCACATTCAGCTAATTATAGAAGATGAAAATAAACAATATTTATGGTTGAAAATATTATAGAATGAGAATCACATAAGAATTGCAGCATGTTATTTTCCCCCTCAAGTCTCAAAAACTTACAAAAATAAGGGGCTTGACAACAAGGATCTGTATACAACTTTAAAATAAGATATTGCCATGTACTCTCAATAGGGAGAAGTTCTTTTAGTGGGAGATTTCAATGCTAGAATAACAAATAATCAATCTATAATTATTTTTTCCAAAGAGGATAACGATCCTATTTTGCTCACTTAAGAGGAGAATCCCCAATGGGTGAGGTGTTTAGAAGATGGCAAAGTTAGCAATGATTTTGGAGGCGATTTTCTTACACTGTGTGGGGCTTTCAACTTAATTATTTACAATCGTATAGATATATGGAAAAGGTCTCAGAACTTCACTTGCAACACATACAATGGAGTAAGTGTCATTGACTATGTGATGTGTTCACAAAGCTTGATAGAAAATATAGACAAAGTTAATATTGGAGAGCATATTTGGGACTTAAAATTAGACCATAACTCAATTTATATAATGTTATTATGGTTAGTAGAAATGCAACATAGGAGTAAAACCCAATGCTCTCGACAATCACTATCAAGGGGAAAAATTATTCTAACACAAGAAAATTGTACTATCTTCAAGACAATGTTAGAGAGATTAATTCAGAAGGGGAAAACTAGTTTCAAAAGCTTCAACAATCATGTGTTGACAAATATAATTCAAAGTGCACTTGGGAAGTGAAAAAGAGAAAAAAGTAGGAAATTTGAATCAAATTATTTTCCTGTACGTGCTTAGTTTGATGAGGAATGGAAAATGGCAAGGAGAACCTTGAAAATGGCAAGGAGAACCTTGAAAAAGGAAGGAAAGGAGAAGAGCAATGTAAATTTATATAAGAAGATACTAAAAAGGAAAAAATATGAGTTCATGAAAACAAGGAGAGACAAGTTAATATATTTAAGCAAGAATAATCCAAAGCTTTTTTGCGAGGAACTGCAACCAAGGAGGTACAAATTTAAAATAATATTGCATCCAATGAATGGTTTGAATATGCAAGGCAACTCTGTGAGAAACAATATGAGGCAGAGCTCCCCCCAAGATCAACACAACTTCAAAGCTCTTCACGTTACACGAGGTGGAGAATGGAGTTAAGAAGCTAAAAATAGGAAAGGCAAAGGACTTAATTGAACTTCAAGCAAAGTATCTAAAATGGGGAATCAACACTCTTGCACTGCACATCATGGAAATATTCAACAACATCATTCAGCAAGGATTCCCAAGAGACTGGAAAACTAACCTAGCAATACCCCTTTTTAAAAGTGGAGACATTAATAATCTGTCCAACTATAGAAAAATCATGATCAATCCTCTATTTGCAATGATTTTTAATAGCATGGTAGAAAAGAAAATTAGAAAGTGGGTAGAAGTAAAAGAAAAAACGGCAAGAGGACAAGTGAGTTTTAGGTAGAAGAATTCTACAATGGATCATGGTATCACATTGAGATACATTGTTGAAAATGTTTGGGAGGACAAAGAAGAAGTATTTTCCTACTTTGTTGACTTCGAAAAAGCATTTGACATGGTCCCTAGAGATAAGCTGTGGCATAGAATGGAATAACTTGAAATTCCTGCGCATTATAGAGACATTGTCCATAGACTTTATGAATAAGTGAAAGTCAAAATTAGAACCTCAGTAAGTATTTCAAAAAGCTTTAGAATTGACATTAGAGTCAAGCAAGGTTTCCCTTTATCCCCTACTCTTTTTGGTTTATATATTAATAAATTGGAAGAGTGGCTAAATCTGCAAGGTTGAGATGGTGTTAGGTTGGGAAAGATTGTGATAAAGCTTCTTTTATATGTTGATGATATTGTATTGATTTCTAAATAGGACCATGGATTGCAAATGCACTTATATGCCCTTGAGCATTTTTGTAGAGAAGTGGGGATGCAAGTCAATACTAGCAAGACCAAAATAATGATTTTGTCTAATAAAAGGAAGCAAGGAGAGTATACTTTCTTCTTTTAAGACAACTTCCTTGAGGAATTAAATGAGTACAAGTACCTTGGGATTGATTTCAACGTCAAACTCGATTGGGAGGACTACAGAAAAAAAGAGAATTTTAGGAGGGTGGCAAGCATTATATGCTCTTCAAAACAGATGTAGATAGGCAGAGTTATGGAATTGGAAAACGATTAAAGTAATTTTTGGACTCTTAGTTTGTCCAATGATGCTATATGGGTGTGAATTGTGGGCTAGCAGCACCCCCATCTCAAAATGGAAACAAATTGAGAAAATCCAAAAATGTTTGATCATGAGAAAGTTCAAAAAAAAAAGTTCAGTACCTTATGAGATAATGTTGAGTGAAACATGAGCGACTTGCATTGAAGCATTTTCTATGATGTGGCTCATAATACATCTAAAATTAATTGAGCAAATGACTCTAGGTAGATGACCTAATGTTATCTTCAATGAAGGCATGAATGAAAGAAAGAAAACATGGATGAAACAAAACTACACATGGTTGCAAAATGGAATATCTACCTCAATGCCTATCCCACAAATAGTAAGGAACTAAAGGATTTTTTTATGGCGAAGTTTCATAAAAAGGTATGGGGAAAAGAGTTAGGTAGAAAGAAGAAGTATTAGATTGAGGAATTCAACCCTACTTGTGATCTACAACAAAAGGAGTTCATTGTAGCTAGAATTTTGTGGAGGGAAAAGGTTATTATTGCTCAATTAGGGACCAACTCACATCAACTTTTGTGTGAAACAAGACAGTGGAAATGGCCTAATGAAGCTCGGGAAGAATGGGTGTGTACATTTTGCACGTCTCAGGTTGTGGAATCGGAAAACATTTCATTTTTGAATGTGATGCAGTCATAGACATTAGAGAAAGTTATGAGAACATGTTAACATCAATTTCTTGGCATTTGTCTTTTTGGCAAGGGGATTGATGGAAGGTTGGACCATCTCATCATCAATTTGAAGGTTGGGCCAACTCATCATCAATCTCATAGACAATTTTTAGTCAGGTGGACCTTAAAATATCATTTCATTTCAATAGGCTCAAAAAAAATCTAAAAACATTTCTTACATTAATAGATTTTACTGCATGAAATACTTGTTCCTACATTAATAGAGTTTTACCTTACCATGTGAAAGATTTAGATTTTAATTTTAAAGCACATGAAAATACATTCGCATAATAAAAATACATCATGATAAACACATGATTTTTTATGAGCCCATTCAGAAAACACATTTCAACACATTAATTTATGAGAAAGTCAAGGTATTAAGACATAGTATGGGAGCTTGTACAAAATATATGAATATATGATTTTTTTTAATGTGCAAATGTTGTCCATTGTAAGTAAGAGTTAATTTATGAGAAAGTCAAGGTATTAAGACATAGTATGGGCGCTTGTACAAAATATATGAATATATGATTTTTTTTAATGTGCAAATGTTGTCCATTGTAAGTAAGAGTTAGGAAAATGTTTGACCATACATTTCACCAACTCTATATTAAATGAACTTTCATTTGTTGCTCATTGTAAATAAGAGTTGGAGAATAAATGTTTGACCATACATTTCACAAACTGTGTATAAAATGCTCATTTGATATTAATTATATGATGTGTTGTAGAATAGAGAATTTTTACTATTACTCATAAGTTTATTTAATCTTAATCTATCCTTCTACGTGCAAACAAAACTTACTTTATTTAATGTTAATCTGTCCTTGCACGTGCAAAGAAAATCCGCAATCTGCAAACAAAATATGTTCTCACATGACTGTCGTGGTTGGGATTAATTTAATCTGTTCTCACATGACTGTCGTGGTTGGGATTAATTTTCCAACAATTTTTGGAACCATAACACAATTTCCGATTACGTGTGTTGGATTTAGTAACTCTGACATTGACTCTTAATAATAGGCAACTTAGACCAAGAAAAAAAACATATAACTAATTTATTTGAAATTTAGATAATAAATTTTAATAATATGATTTAAAATAATTATTTGGAATGATTTTTGAAATATTTATAATTAATTATTTCAAAATTTAATTATAAAATTATAAAATATATATAACTGACATAATTATTAACTAGTTGTATTGAGGCCTTCTTTAATCTCGTATAAAAAAATGTTATAGTTCCATATCACATTCTAGGGAATGAAAAGGATCTTATGAAAATTAATCTTTAAAAAAATGATGTATTAAACCAACAAAACATCTAAGTACAAGCGCCATCATGCTTCTCTAATGCTCCAACCTACAGAACATTGAAATATTCTACCGCCCTCATCGACCATCTACCATATAGTAAGAAGTTTTCATTAATTATAAATTTTATATTAAAAATTAAAAATAAATATTCTTTTAAATAAAAAATGTAATAGAAATTTTATGTTAGAAAAATAAGTGGTAAAAACAATAAGTTAAGAAGTTTTCATTAATTATAAATTTTATATTAAAAATTATAAATAAATATTCTTTTAAATAAAAAATGTAATAGAAATTTTATGTTAGAAAAATAAGTGATAAAAACAATAAGTTTGGTATTAAAATATTGTAGAGAAGAAAAATAAATTCAATTAGACTGGTTAATTTTGAAATGTTAGTTACAAAGGTTAATCTGATTATTGAATAAATCCAGATCTAATAAAAATAGTAATTAAAATATAATTTTTTTAGGATGTGGAAATTATTTGAACCTTATTTTTAATATCTTATACATTTTTTGTTACTTATATTATTTAATTTATTTATATGTTTTTTTACTCTACCATGCAAATAAATTTCATGAAATTTCATGCATTTTGTTTGATATCATTTCTTGATCAATTTAAGTAGACCCAAAAAAAAAGATTAAGTATAAGCGAACAACTGATTTCTATTTGAAACTCTCGAATTTAATCATAATTTATTACCATTTTTAAAATTTTGTAAAATAAATAACGTAATCATAATTTATTATAATTCTTAAAATTTTGTAACATAAATAACCTGTAAAATGTATATTCTCAATTTTCTTTTTTATTAAATTTTACACAATTAATTTTCTTAGCTTGTTTAATCATTTTCTTGGTTATAAAAAACATTCAAATTTGAATCAAATTAAAATTAGATAACAAGTAATGATCATCATCTAATTTGATAAATAAAAATGAAATGTTAAGATTAGATAATTTGTATGAACCACACTGGTTGGTTCGAAACGGGTATGGTTGGTTCGAAACGGGTAGACAAATGATGTCTCATGTGATTTTCGGCCAAAAATATCTTTTGTAAACTTAATATGGATCACAGAAACCTAAACTCTACTATGTTAAAATTTTTATGAACCTGAATTAACTACATTAAAATGAAACGCGTACATTGCTTAACATATGCATGAGTGCAAAAACACACGATCAAACAAGAGCACCCGCAGATATCTGGCTCATTATGCTCTGCAAATCTTCTCCTATTATCTATTTTGGCCTCTTGAATGTTATTCCATTGCTAGGTCAGTCCGCAGAACCATAGAATACGTTGTTCACAAGATCCTCAAAGAGATAATCTTGTGTAGCGTTTGGGCCTGACAGCGACAGTGAACGGACAGGCTGGGTTCCTGGCGTCTCCAATGTCATTCCATTGCTAGGTCCGTCCGCAGAATCATAAAATACGTTGTTCACAAGATCCTCAAAGAGATAATCTTGTGTAGCGTTTGGGCCTGACAGCGACAGTTGACGGACAGGCTGGGTTCCTGGCGTCTCCAACTCTTGTAGTTGTTTCAAGAAATCAAGTAAGCTTGATGGGACTTGCTGATTCGGTGCAGTGCGCTCAGTGGCAACAAGACTTGAAAAATAGGGTCGCGCCACTGAAACATTATTTGTTTCATCCCGTGCGCCCTTCATCACCGATGTCACCCTGCTCTTCTCTTTCTTGCATGCGCCCTTCATCACCGATGTCGCCCTGCTCTTCTCTTTCTTGCCGGTCAGCTGTTGCACCAGCTGCTTGAAGTTTTCCTTTTCTACCACAAACACCTCTGGTCGGTTAAAAACATTAACCGGCTTCTGCGATTCTTTGTTTCCAGCCATAACTGTAACTCAAACTCAAATCCTTTCACCACAATAGTGCAAGCACTCAGTTGAGTTGTACGCAGCTATGGATTACCCCGCCCCACACACATATATATAGTTACATATTCATGTTACCGCGGGATTTACCGTAAAACCTAAATCTGCCGCATTTAGTATCAACCCTAACACGTTATGTCTGTTATGTTCCGAAAGTATCAAATTGGCCTATCTCGATACAGTACAATAGTATATTGAGTGGAGAATAAGCACGCAGGCCGTTAATATCAATCCGCGTGCAGGTGGGGATGGATTTAATTTAATTCTTAGTCTTATCCACGAACCTCTCCAATGTGAATGTGCATTTTTTTTTGCAGTTGTCTTTCTGAGATTTTTTTGGAGGTTTTTCCTGTAGGTCTTTTGTCAAATTTCTCTAAAATTTTATAACAATTTATTGGAATGGCAAGTTTGATAAGTAATTTCTGCACAATTAAAGTATACTAAAAAAATTTCAACATACTAAATCTAAATATGCAATTAAAAAACCATTTTAAATATACAAATCAAAATTTACATTTATTTTTTTATCAAATTCCATCACAAGAATCTCCAAAAGAATCACCCAGAAAACTCCTTTTTTTTCCATGCGATTCGAATGAAGTGGGTATTTGAAATCAAAAGTGTAGATGCTTATATTAGTTCAAATACGAGGTGGATGGCTCCAGTGATTCTAAAAACTTTTCCGGCTGTGTACGTTCAACAACATTTTTTTCTACCAGAAAGTTGCCAAAACTTAGTTTTGCATAATTTATTTTCAATTTATTATATCTTTTCCAAGTAGTTTATATTAAGAATTTAAGGCAAATCATAAATCCATTTCATTTATATAATTTAAAAATATAATTTTTACCTAATAATTTAAATAAAAAATATTTATAACTTTGATATTCGGATGTTAATATACCTTTTTCCGTTATTTTTGTGACTATAGTATTAACTCAAAAATAATATACACATTTTATCTCTTTAAAAACAATAAAAGTTTAATTTAATATAATTATAATTATATTTCTTTCCATATAAAAAATAATAATATATTGATTATATTATATTTAAAATTAATATATCTTTTTTAATTATAATTAAAAGGGAAGACTTAAATCCATATAATTAAAACAAATTTTCCGCAAATCACTTAGCTAAAATATTGTTATTTACCATTAATATTAATTAAAGAGTATTAGTTTTCAATATGTGAATATTTTAACAAAAATGTTTATCAAGAGCTTCTTTTTCATAATTATTATAACTAATAAATACTTTTTAGATTTAATTATATTTATAGTTTTTATTATATTTAAAATCAATATTAAATATTTTGATAGCTATGTTTAGTTTGCAATAAAGCTTTTAGAATTTTAATTTAAATATTAATAATGATTAGGTGGATTGTAGTGATTTAACTTGTGTCACATACCCCGGTAACCTCGCATGTAAAAGTAGAGAGTTAGAATTTTTTTTATACAATTACCACAAGTAATTAACCAAATCACAACTCCACAAATCATCATTAACCATTAGATATAATATTCATTAGTACGTCAAGTAAATTGCCATCAAAGACAGTAAGTTGCATAACCATTGCATAACCTTTAACCACCACTGTGGTAGTGTAATAACATAAACGGTCTCATGAATCCTTGCATCCATATTAAATAATCATGTACTAGGACATTATGGTTGTCATATCAAATAAAGAACCCTCAACATCAAGGACTCATCATTATCAAACTGACACAAAAGGCAATCACACCATTTGAACACCAATTTACCCTGGAAACCCCGTAGGGTGAAAACCAGCAAACGTTTAATCTTATTATTAAACGCTCGTGAGGGATTTCACCCCTCACTCAATGGCTTATAAGGGATTCCATCCCTTAACCATTGTTATAAGATCATTACAATGAGTTATCATTAAGTTATCACATAACTAGCTAAAAGCTAATATAGTTCTCATGTAATCTTCTACTTACATACCGCCACATACAACATTCTTTGTGGCATGATTGTTCTGGCATTGTACGATCCTACAACCGAACTCATCTACATGAACCATTAATCCTTTTCCTGCCACAATGTTAACATCACTTTTCCTTTGGCACCATCCGCCATCGTTTCCTGTCAATGTAGTTGTCAACAAACTTTGGCAACAATATTAGATACATTATTAATAATTCATTAACAACCTCTAAAAGTGATCTTTTAACATCTACTCATCTGCATGAGCAAGCATAACATACTAACTAACTAGTACATCTATTCAAGTAAATTCTTGTTCTACTTTTCACAACGCTTATTCACACTGGTACATATCTCTCTCTAAGAGATCTAACCATTAGTTTTACAAGTCCATGATTCTTTTTTAAACATATAACACATTGGTTATGTTTACATACAGGTAATAAACTATTGTTTCTGCGCCTTTGCACATGCGTTCCTTTCACATAGTTATTTTTCAAGAAATTAACATAGTTTTTCTAACATATAAAGAACACATCTCCATAACACAATCACTGTTCTTTGAGCATCCATTAGCTTATCTTAATATCCCTTCTTTAATATATATGCAATACATATCCCCTTCTTTAGAACTCTACCATTATTTCATGTAAGCAATTACTTACTTCTTTCTTAAGAAAAGTCATCATAACCCCATTTCTCTATCTTCCTATAAGTAAGTTTCTCATGCTTTTCCTTTCAAGAAACTATTAAAGATACCCTATATTTATGAATAAAAATCAAGAAACCATAACAAGGTTAATCTAACCTCTTATGCGCCAAAATCAAGAAGTCGTCCCAATGCAATAAAGCATATTTCCCTTTCCAATAAAATCCAACTTAACTTCCATTTCTATTATATGCATTCTTTCTTTCCATAAATGCAATATTAACTTCCATTTCTTTAATATGCATTCTCTTTTCCGAAGATGAAATATTTACATCTATTTCTTTAATATGCATTCTCTTTTCGAAAGATGCAATATTTACTTCTATTTCTCTAATATGCCTTCTCTTTTCCAAGAATGCAATATTTACCTCCATTTCTTTAATATGCCAAGAATGCAATAATTACTTCTATTTCTTTAATATGCCAAGAATGCAATAATTACTTCTATTTCTTTAATATGCCAAGAATGCATTATTTACTTCTATTTCTTTAATATGCCAAGAATGCATTATTTACGTCTATTTCTTTAATGTGCATTCTCTTCTCCAAGAATGTAATATTTACTTCTATTTTTCTTTAATATGTCAAGAATGCAGTAGTTATTGTTTGAATATGTTTTCTCCTTACCCGAAATAGTTATTTCTATGAGCAAAATAACATATACTTATCTCTTTAGTTGACCACCAAGAAGCTATCCAAACCGCGGACAGAGCTATATCTCTAAAAACACACAATATAGATCCTATGGAAAACAACAAAGTCAAGACCAGCATGATCAATGATGTCCGACTTCGGCATTGTGAGAGCTTCTCGCATCCAACTGAGAAAACGAGCCTTCCGCATCCAACTGAGAAAACGTATGTGCGCTCTGTAGTCCAAGTTCTCAACTTACGCACAGTTGATACTCCTTTGGTTCAGAAGCAATTTTGGAAAGTAGACTCTCTCATTCATCAGCTGCAACCTCAGAAAATGCAAATGCCAACAGAAAACGCAGTGACAGTCAAGAGATTTGCCACTCCCGCCATTGCAATACCTCGCACACTCGCCATCTTCCCCTTCCTTCACATTACTCTTTCACTATTAATTCACCGGCACCCATCTCCACCAGGAATACGTGCATCAAAAAAAAAAAAAAAAAACCCAAGAACTAAAAATCCCTCCGCCTCGAGCTTAAAAGATTCCTCCGAAAATCCGAAACGGTATGTTATCCATCCACACGTTCACAACTGAAATACCTTTGCCACCTCTTCCACATCCCGCAGTTCTACCGAACAGTTTTTCCTCCTTTCTTGATTTCATCCTTATTTAGAATTAGTTTTCATAACTGATATGTAACTTTTTTTTATTTATTTTACCATGAGTCATTTTAGGGATGTTACATACTCCCCCCCTTAACAGGAACACCGTCCTCGGTGTTCATCTCTCATTGGGAACTTGAGATTTTACTCATGGTATAACCATCTAAACCACACAAAAAGATGATCCTTCCTCTTTAAAATCCAAGATTTCATTCCAATAAATGACAATAACCGAAATAGTAATGATATAATCATCGGAAAGATCAATAGTCACAAGCATCCATAACTGCAAAATTATGCAAGTTCTAATTCCCACCACTTGGCCCTTATTCAAATTCAAAAACCAAACTCTATATCAACTTACCATTACTTACCATCTAGTCTTGAAAATCATGAGCACTTCTAAGTAAGCATTTTAATAGTGGTTGGACAACTCATCAACCCTCCATGGTAAGTAATCCTGTAATGTTTGACAAACAATTCAATCGCATTAGTCATAATATTGTGAGTCAAATGAAATACTTTTAACTAGCAATCAGTTGTGCAATGTTAGATGATTTTTGAATCACAGTACTTTTACAAGCACTTAAGAGCTCATCACTGCTCCACATGCACACTAAAGTAACTCTAACTAAAGACATCCACTGAGTACTTCTAAAAGTACCAAAAGAGCACCTAGCTCTCTAATCATCAAAACAGTCAACAACTGCATCAAGCAAAAACTGTCTTAGCTCCCACTAAGATGTTCACAAAATTAATAATGCAATAAAGGAATTAAAATTTCCAATTACTCCTTATTGAGCACTAAGCTCATTTCTTGTTAAATGTGCATAACATATTTTACACAACTATATGTAAAATTCATTTTTAACATAACATATAGCTGATTAGTTAATTCCTTTAGTTGTGAGACCACAATAGACTAAAGAATTCCCAACCCATAGGAACTAGTTTCCACAATCAGATCGAGTCATTTTCACATCCAGACAATTTCTTTGATAGAGACCTTACCAGGTCTAACATGGGATTCCACTGGCCAACCAGCTCAAGAATTCCAATGTCCACATAAAATCTTTTCCCTCATTGAGATAATTTATCTCTAGGGAGAGGAAATCCGGGTAGACAATTACCATCAGCCCCTCCGAGCAGGTAACTGCCATCAACCCAAGGCATATCCGAGCAGACAAGTACCATCAACCCCTCCGGGCAGGTAACTGCCATCAACCCAAGGCATATCCGGGCAGACAAGTATCGTCAACCCTTCTGGGCAGGTAAATGCCATCAACCCAACTATCTGCAACTATCTGGCATGTTAAATTCCTCTTTATTACTCTTTCTCAAAGTAATTTACGTAATGAACCATTTGAACATTATCATTAACAAAGTAAACATGCATGTACACCATGCATTTGCACATATCCCTCATCATGGGTCCACAACATCTAGATTGATGGGAAACATATCTATCATACATGTTGTATGCATGCAAATTTTCCAAATAACATAATTCATGCATATCATATAACATCATTCTTTCTCATTTATGATTGCAATTCACACTGCAGCAATTTACGTGATGAGTTTTCTTGTTGCCATTAAGCTACCACTACTTGATCCCATCAGCAACGTTAGTTATAAATATGCATCAGTTAACACGTATTCAATTTCCAAGCATTTTCATGCATACAATATTGTCATGTATAAAAGCATATGCAAATATTCATTAATATATAAATGTCAACAACAGTTGAGTTAATAATCTAAACATTTCCAATTTTGCCATAGTCCGTTGTCCTAATTCAAATCATCATTAATGGAGTATTATCTTACGTTTACTATGGCTAGCTTTGGTCATGCATCATTAATGTAAATAAACATAATCTCTCTAACATACAAAGAACATAACTCTTTATCACAATGACTAATCTTTGTGCATACCATTGCTTATCATATAAGCCCTTCACTAGAATACTACCATCATTTCATACAACAAACTACATACCTCTTTCTTAAAGGAAGTCATTTTAAACTCATTCTTCTATCTTCCCTTTCAGGGAATTATTAAAGATATCCATCTTATGCATAAAAGTCAAGATACAGAACAAGATTTACTTATCCATCCAAAATAAAGAAATCAACACAACTTATCTAGAAAGACAATCTCTTCAAAAGATTATTTTCTTCAAGAAAGTTAACATGATCACTTTCTCTATGTACCCACAGAGTCATAATTCCAAAGTCACAATAGCTACCATTATGCAACATGTCTTTTCCTAACACAATTACTTTACTTCATTGCACATAGTTCTTTTCATGAAACAAGTAAGGATTTTGTTTCTTGTATGAACACTATTCTAATGTGTCTTTAAAGGAAAGAACCTCTATTTTTATTTTCAAGAAAACTCTCATAAAATCCTTTATCTTCATACATGAAGTATGCACACTCTTCTAGAATGAAACTATATTTATGTATATATGTAATATACTCTTTCTTCAAAAAAAGTTAGAAATGAATATCTATGTGCCTAGAAGCACATCTTTAGCTATCTTTATCATGCATGTAATGCATAATCATTTCACTAGAACTTAGAAACTAACTAGAATCATGATGCAATTAGCATACATATATTTTCCAAGAAACTTTTATCAAATAAAAATACATATTTTAATTCAAGAAAACTTGGCCACCTTTCATGCTATGTCCTCAGGACGTTTATATGCCTCATCTTCTTTTCTCAAGAAGGTACTTTGGCTATATTTAGCAAGGATTTTGTTCCAAGAAAAATGACAAGAGACAAACATTTCTCACACAAGACTCACATGTAGTCCTTCTAGGAGGAACTACCTATTTTCTTTACTAAGAAAAACATATAAAATAATCAATCTTTTACTGCAAGTATTATCATATTTTCTCTACCAAGAAAACATATAAACAATCAATCTTTACTGTAGAAATCAACCCCATGATATTTCCAACTATTTAATAAAACACAACTGATTATTCTCTATAAAGAATAGAGTTACTTATCTTTTCCTTGGTTCAACATGCATAACTAACAAAATCAACCACCCTTACCGGAAGCAATTGCTCTACTTATGCAATTAGAAGCATGATCTCCTAAGTGTCACACATGCACCAGAGTTACCACTTGATGCTAGATGCAACAACTATCATAACACTACTGTGTGTCCATTTCAGAATAATGACTTCAAGGAGACATTACGAAAATCATTAACATCAACACACTATAGTTATCATTTTCCAACTCCTTAAGCATGGTCAAGGGAATACTCACATGCACATCGAGCGCTATCTAGTCATCCCCAGACTTAGAGTCTTCTGCAAGATTTTGACACTCAAAGCTTGCTCTATCTGGTCATCACAAGACTTATCGATTCTTTTTGCCATCTTCGTCTGTCCCTACAGCACGGTCTTCTTCCTTCTCCTTGCTTCCATTTCCTTTGGAAGCATCTATAGTTGGGGAAGGTAGTTAGAGTTTACTGACAACTGTATTAACACAGGTAGTCTATTTATGCATAATTATCACATGTAATTATACCATGAATGGGTCCTAGAAATGTTACCCACTGAACATGCCTCTACAATTAACTTCACACTGGAATGCAACATGCATAAGAAATCCATACAACACTAACCAATCTCAACTACCAATCATCTTAATGAAACCATGGCAAAACTTAATCAGAAATTAGTTATGACAATCAAGTCTCGTTGCTTGACTCATTGCATATTTTCAATATCTAAGGGGTTCTTCTAATGTCCTTTTAAAACAATTTTTCATCCTATTCAAGGATGTTCCACATAATTTATATTCATGCATTGACTCATTAAGTTTTGTTCATTGTAACTTCAATTTTGTTTAATAAATGAATCATTGTTATTGCCATATTTGCAAAGTAAAAGTTGGTAGTTGATTGTCACTTTCCTCAATGAGGGTTCAATATTGTTCATAAATGTAATGAGGGTTCATTATTGCTCTTAAGTGCGACAAAATTTTTATTTTCTTTTATTCTCATTAGGAATCCAATGTTATGAATGTAGTTATGCAACAACTTTATTACTTACTACTCAAAGCAGTTATAAATATGAATCACACATATCATGCCAAAAATAGTGTACTACATAAATGAATATGTGAATGGTTGAACACATACCTAAGTTAATGCCACTGGTGGCGTACCTTACTTTCTTTTCCGCTTACCAATTCCCAAAGGCGCCAGTACTGCAACCTTTAGCTCTGATACCACTTGTCACATACCCTGGTAACCTCGCATGTAAAAGTAGAGAGTTAGAATTTTTTTTATACAATTACCACAAGTAATTAACCAAATCACAACTCCACAAATCATCATTAACCATTAGATATAATATTCATTAGTACGTCAAGTAAATTGCCATCAAAGACAGTAAGTTGCATAACCATTGCATAACCTTTAACCACCACTGTGGTAGTGTAATAACATAAACGGTCTCATGAATCCTTGCATCCATATTAAATAATCATGTACTAGGACATTATGGTTGTCACATCAAATAAAGAACCCTCAACATCAAGGACTCATCATTATCAAACTGACACAAAAGGCAATCACACCATTTGAACACCAATTTACCCTGGAAACCCCGTAGGGTGAAAACCAGCAAACGTTTAATCTTATTATTAAACGCTCATGAGGGATTTCACCCCTCACTCAATGGCTTATAAGGGATTCCATCCCTTAACCATTGTTATAAGATCATTACAATGAGTTATCATTAAGTTATCACATAACTAGCTAAAAGCTAATACAGTTCTCATGTAATCTTCTACCTACATACCGCCACATACAACATTCTTTGTGGCATGATTGTTCTGGCATTGTACGATCCTACAACTGAACTCATCTACATGAACCATTAATCCCTTTCCTGCCACAATGTTAACATCACTTTTCCTTTGGCACCATCCGCCATCGTTTCCTGTCAATGTAGTTGTCAACAAACTTTGGCAACAATATTAGATACATTATTAATAATTCATTAACAACCTCTAAAAGTGATCTTTTAACATCTACTCATCTGCATGAGCAAGCATAACATACTAACTAACTAGTACATCTATTCAAGTAAATTCTTGTTCTACTTTTCACAATGCTTATTCACACTGGTACATATCTCTCTCTAAGAGATCTAACCATTAGTTTTACAAGTCCATGATTCTTTTTTAAACATATAACACATTGGTTATGTTTACATACAGGTAATAAACTATTGTTTCTGTGCCTTTGCACATGCGTTCCTTTCACATAGTTATTTTTCAAGAAATTAACATAGTTTTTCTAACATATAAAGAACACATCTCCATAACACAATCACTGTTCTTTGAGCATCCATTAGCTTATCTTAATATCCCTTCTTTAATATATATGCAATACATATCCCCTTCTTTAGAACTCTACCATTATTTCATGTAAGCAATTACTTACTTCTTTCTTAAGAAAAGTCATCATAACCCCATTTCTCTATCTTCGTATCAGTAAGTTTCTCATGCTTTTCCTTTCAAGAAACTATTAAAGATACCCTATATTTATGAATAAAAATCAAGAAACCATAACAAGGTTAATCTAACCTCTTATGCGCCAAAATCAAGAAGTCGTCCCAATGCAAGAAAGCATATTTCCCTTTCCAATAAAATCCAACTTAACTTCCATTTCTATTATATGCATTCTTTCTTTCCATAAATGCAATATTAACTTCCATTTCTTTAATATGCATTCTCTTTTCTGAAGATGAAATATTTACATCTATTTCTTTAATATGCATTCTCTTTTCGAAAGATGCAATATTTACTTCTATTTCTCTAATATGCCTTCTCTTTTCCAAGAATGCAATATTTACCTCCATTTCTTTAATATGCCAAGAATGCAATAATTACTTCTATTTCTTTAATATGACAAGAATACAATAGTTACTTCTATTTCTTTAATATGCCAAGAATGCATTATTTACTTCTATTTCTTTAATATGCCAAGAATGCATTATTTACGTCTATTTCTTTAATGTGCATTCTCTTCTCCAAGAATGTAATATTTACTTCTATTTTTCTTTAATATGTCAATAATGCAGTAGTTATTGTTTGAATATGTTTTCTCCTTACCCGAAATAGTTATTTCTATGAGCAAAATAACATATACTTATCTCTTTAGTTGACCACCAAGAAGCTATCCAAACCGCGGACAGAGCTATATCTCTAAAAACACACAATATAGATCCTATGGAAAACAACAAAGTCAAGACCAGCATGATCAATGATGTCCGACTTCAGCATTGTGACAGCTTCTGGCATCCAACTGAGAAAACGAGCCTTCCGCATCCAACTGAGAAAACGTATGTGCGCTCTGTAGTCCAAGTTCTCAACTTACGCACAGTTGATACTCCTTTGGTTCAGAAGCAATTTTGGAAAGTAGACTCTCTCATTCATCAGCTGCAACCTCAGAAAATGCAAATGCCAACAGAAAACGCAGTGACAGTCAAGAGATTTGCCACTCCTGCCATTGCAATACCTCGCACACTCGCCATCTTCCCCTTCCTTCACATTACTCTTTCACTATTAATTCACCGGCATCCATCTCCACCAGGAATACGTGCATCAAAAAAAAAAAAAAACCCAAGAACTAAAAATCCCTCCGCCTCGAGCTTAAAAGATTCCTCCGAAAATCCAAAACGGTGTGTTATCCATCCACACGTTCACAACTGAAATACCTTTGCCACCTCTTCCACATCCCGCAGTTCTACCGAACAATTTTTCCTCCTTTCTTGATTTCATCCTTATTTAGAATTAGTTTTCATAACTGATATGTAACTTTTTTTATTTATTTTACCATGAGTCATTTTAGGGATGTTACAACTTGCATGAAATATTCTAGAATATTATTAATAATATTCACAAATCAAAATTTGGGATGAACTTAAAAATAATTGTCTTTTGGATCTTTTAGTTAAATTGATTAGTTAAAAAAACAGCCATATGAACATGAGTTATAGTTTTTTGGAATTGTGGTATTAATCATTTGTGATATTGGTCCATGGTATTCTAACAAAACCTATCCAGTTGATAAAGTAGAAATAAATTTCCATAACTAAAAATATTGTTTTATATATATATATATATATATATATATATATATATATATATAACTCATAAATATTTTTTATTATAATTATAATTATAATTTAAAATATAACTATAAATTAATATTTTTTTTTTCAATTTATCATTCTTCAATATTAACAATCCAAAAAATTCTATAATAAAAATACCTATTTAACTACTTTGTTATAGGTATAACTTCTTTATAATATGTATAACTTCCTTATAATATGGAAACTTTCATTTCATAATTATTACAAACTAACATTTTTATTTGAGAGATTTTAACTTTTTTTCACAATTTATTATAAAAATAATAAATAATAACCTTATCAAAAATGTGTTCATTCTTTTTAACGAGAGTATTTTGATACGAATATTTTAATTCATAATATTATGTACCTATATTCATTAGTGAAACTTTTTGGAAGCTTTTCTCGTTGATTTTTCTAATCTAATTTCTCTCAAATCTGTTAGCCTCACTTTCATCTAATGGAAACAATTCTAAGCTATGAAACCGGATTCATCCAAAACCCTGGATGAATCGCGAATCGGTCGAATCGGACACGATTCTGTCCGGACTCGTGTCAGGATTGCAGGACTCGTCGTGTCCTCTTGTGGCACGTCGTGTCCAGTAGCGTGCCTGAATTTCGAAATTGTGTCTCGATTTTTCTGCCGAGTCCTGGTTTGCGGATTCATTTTCGGAACTGCTGCTAGGTTAAAACTTAAAAGGGGGCGTGTCTCTCTCAGTTGACGCAAAGGATTCAGTCATTCTGCAAGGTATTTGGCAAAGCCGCAAAGGATTGCATCATTGCTTTGTTGCAACGAGGAGCGGACCGCCCAATTCCATAGTCCACCCAACGTCCAGAACTTCAGGTAAGGCACGGTTTATTCAAAATCACGTGGCTGTGCAGAACAGATTTTGTATGATGAATATAGCATAAGTTTCTATTTTCTAATATAAAAAGAATAAAACCTCCAGTTACAACCTTCAATCGCCACCATGAAAGCCGTGAATGAGCATCAAGTTAGCACGTTTTGTCATGCTTCAGCTATTAAAAGCCCATTTTCTTTGATTCTTGACATAGTCACAATTTCCGTGATACACTGATATCAATCTCAGATTCTCAGGCTTCAACATTGTCTGTATATAGAGCCTCTGTTGACATTACTAACTTCCTTCTTGCCTAAAATCTCTATGGTTTTGAGGACACAGACGTTATATCGCATTCAATCAGCAGGGTTTCCTACAGGATATCGAAACTGATTATCATTCAGCATGAGACCATAAAAGTACAAAGTTTTTATAATGGATAGTAAGGAGGATATACAGAGGGGTGAACTCATTGACTCTGCATCATTTTTGCTATGTATCATTTGTCTTACATGTCCTACCCTGTTCATTTTCCCATCTATCTGTTTTGTTTCTTCTTTCTTTTTTTAAAGCCTTGTTTTACATTTAGCTGTAGTAGTTTACCACATTCAAAACACCAGTTTGCCTAAGCATATTAATGTTGGACCTCATACCATACTCAACAACAACTTTTGTAGATAGAAATCTAAAACTCCAAGGCATTCAAGGACCACGTACTTCTGTCCTTAGCCACCAGAAAGGCTTTCCATGTTCCTTATGTTTAGCTTGTATGACTAGACCAAATCCTAAATGCGCACCTATTCAAACCAATACCAAATTGATGCATGGCCAGTGGCCACTGATATAGTATAAAATATTTAAGATATTATGGATAGTGGCCACTGATATAGTGATATTAATATATATATATTAGTGTTGAACTTGATTCTTGTTCATTTCTTTTGCATTTTTAAATTTTTACAGCAGTTTGTTCATTTTTTTTATAGGTTGAGGTAACATGGCTCAATCAAAGGCAGCAAGGAAGGGCAAGAATGTCATGGGTAGAGATGCCCTTCCTCCCCCAATATCATCAGATTCTGCTGCAAGTAATGTTGAGGGAAGAGGACTTAAAGACAATGAAAAATATCCATTGTGGAAATATGTCACAAGAGAGGATGGGCCAAACAACAAGGGAAAGGGAGGAGGCAATGTGCAATGGAAATGCAACTTTTGTAACATTTCTTTCAAAAGCACATATTACCGTGTGAAATCACATTTGTTTGCTATACCTGGTAGTGGGATTGGATCTTGTAAATTTATTACTTCACAAAAGAGAAAAGAATTGGAAAATGAGGCCAATGTTGGTATGGAACATGTGGCACTGGCTTCAAAATCAAAAGCACCCAAGGGCAAGAATGAAGACCCCCTTCCATTTTTGAGGAAAGCCACCACCAAATTTCCATTTGAGAGTTCTACTTCTACTGGGGGACAAGCATTAAAAAGAAGATCACTTGGTCCAATGGACAGGATTTTCCAAAAAGAGAGACGAGAAGAGCTTGATCTCACCATTGCCTTCTTCTTCTATCAAAACTTCATATCATTTAATGTTGCACGTTCACCTTTATTTGTTGAGATGTGCCGAGCTCTAACTCAAGGGGCTCTAGCAGGGTATGTGCCTCCTGGGTCAGAGAAGCTGAGAACCACATTGTTGACGAAGGAAAAAAAAGAGGTGCAAAAAATGCTCGAGCCACAATGGCATCATGGCCAACATTTGGGGTTAGCATTGTTTCTGATGGATGGACAGATCCAGCACGACACCCAATCATCAACTTCATGGTGTCTTCCTTGAATGGTCCAGTTTTCCTGAAAGCAGTAGATACACTTGGTGAATACAAGGATGCACAATTTATGGGTGAGTTATTTATTAGAGTTGTTGAAGAGGTAGGTGTTGATTCTTGTGTGCAAATCATTACAGATAGTGCACCTGTTTGCAAGGCGGCTGGCATGATTGTGGAAACTAAATATCCACAAGTGTTTTGGACACCTTGCATTGTCCATTCATTGAACTTAGCACTGAAATCCATTGCTTCTGATGTGCTTTGGATTGGAAGCATTATTGAGGATGCAAGACATATCCGTAACTTTGTGCAAAATCATACAAATGCCCTCACTATCTACAAGGAGTACAACAATCTATCATTGTTGAAGATTGTTGATACACGGTTTGCATCTTCATTCATGATGTTGAAGAGGTTGAGGGATGTCAAGACTGCTCTTGGGTCCATGGTTATTTCTGAGTTTTGGTCTTTTTGGAGAAAGACAGATCAGGCAGCCTCTAAAAGAGTGAAATACACGATACTAGATGATGCTTGGTGGGAGAGGGTAGATCTAATTATTCGGATCATGGACCCTATCATCTCTTTGCTTCGAGTTGCAGATAAAGACAAACCCATCCTAGGATAGGTTTATGAGGGATGGGATTCCATGATTGAGTCTGTGAGGAGCATTATTCTACAGAGTGAGTGCCCCCAGTATGAGACATCACCAGAGGCCTTCTGCGATACCATACATGATATTCTTGTCCGCAGATGGGACAAGAATTGTACACCTTTACATTGTTTGGCTCACTCATTGAACCCAAATACTACAGCCATGAGTGGCTGAATGGTGGACCTTCCCGCAGATTCCCTCCTCACATGGATGGTGAAATCTCACAGGGGAGGAAAGAGGCATTGAAGCGGATTTATCAGGATAGTGCATTGCTTGCTGAGGTGGAGGATACCTTTGCAGAGTTTTCCACTAGCACTGGTTGATTTGGAGGTTATGATGTGATTAGAGACAGGGGGCTTAAGAAGCCCTACTCTTGGTGGGCAAATCATGGGGCAACAAGCCCTCCTCTTCAGCAGTTAGCCATGAGGCTCCTCTCTCAGGTGACTTCATCCTCTTGTTGCGAGAGGAATTGGAGCACATATGGGAATTTCATACTGTGAAGAAGAGCAGGCTTGAGCAGTCCAGGGCAGAGACAATGGTGTATGTGCACACCAACCTTCGTCTTATTTACAGGCAAAGGGAAGAGTGGTTGAGGGGAAAGACAAAGATGTGGGATGTCTTTCCTGATGATATGGGTCTGGACACCACTGTTGAGTTGGCATTGGCCAACATGGATCTTGGTGATCCAGTGCTAGACCCTATTAGTTTTGATGACTTAGAGGGGTCAACCTCCATACCAGCAGATGCAGAGGCGACTATAGATACAGGGGAGGAGGAGGATGCAGAGGAGAGCAGTGGGAACCATGATGATGGGGACAGTGATGCTGATTCTGATGCTGATTGATGCCTTGAGGCTTGTATACCTATAGTTGTTTTATATTTTCTATATCTATTTGCCATTGGCATTGCACCAACACTACCTATGTAACAGATTTTGATTTGATGACTTAATGAGAAAACTACAGTTGTCAGTGTGTTTATCTTACTATCTTGTAGTTGTAAGTTCTCTTTCAGTTATGAATTATGAATCATGATTTAAATTTTTAATAGATTTATCATTTATGTGACCAGTACCACTGACATTTATTTGAATTTTGTATGTACTATGCATGCTAATAGCTATAGATGAAGATCTATGTTTGAAATCAATAAATTTGTATCATTAATTAAAATTTGTGTAAGAAATATGCTAATAACTAATTTTTAATATATATATATATATATATATAAATATATATATATATATATATATAATATATATATATATATATATATATATATATATTAATAAAATAATATATAATGTGTCCTAACATGTCCTGTTCCGGGGGTCAGCGTGTCCCGAATCTGACACCACGAATCCTAAATCCTATGTGTCCCAAATCCCCGTGTCAGGTGACTTAGATTCTAAGTCAAAAATAATTAAATTAATTAAAATCATGAAAGTTGGGATTTATTCCTACCTTTCGAGATTGGGTTTTTTCCTCATAGTTAGGAGTCACTTTAGGCCTAGTTGGTTAAGAGATTCTCTCCAACTAGTTAGACTCCTAGATTAGTGTATTGTTGAGATATTTGCTCAACCAAAGTTTCCAATATAGACACACTATCTTGAGACAAATTTTCTCATGTATTTAGATTTTTATTATTATCATGATTTTGTACAGTAACATTATGAGAACAATATATCCCCCTAGTATTCTATCTCTGGTATATTTATGTGTGTTTATTTAATATCCTTCATGTGGTATCAAGCTTAATAAAGATATCACTTTTTGGTGATTATGTCCTAGATTTGTTTGAAATTGAATAAGGGGATCTTAGGTACACCATGAGTATGCTTTTGATAGTGCATGATTCTTGATGTTGCTTATGTTTTGTGTCTAGTTTTGACACCCTCTTTGTAATATGGTACACATGAAGTACACAACAAGTTGCATGCACATAATAAATTCTCTTCATGTAATCAATCTAAAACAAGAAAAGTACAAGCAATCGAGCCACTACAAACGATTCTACATGAACATTCAATTCAACGTGATTCACTCAAGGCAATAGAGTTAGTGAAGTTGTCATCTATATTAGCAACTACATCAACTTTTGGACAATGTACTTGCAACTTTTTTGTAAAAGTCAACTAAAAACAACATTGTAACTTGAGAAATCATAATTTGTAAGTTAACTTGTAATCAAATTCAACTAAAATTGAGTTGAATTGTAAGGGTGCATTCTTGGTTGAAACCGACACCCAAGCTTTGAATTGTTAAAGAGTCAATTAAGTCAAGTGAGTCCATTGTTTTTAACTGAGTCGGCAAACTCATTTGAACTTGTCATTATATCATTGAAAACTTTCTCTTTGGTGCATTTTCGATAATATTCGACACCCTTCTTTTGTAAATTCAAGCAATGATCAAGCAAACAAATTCAATCTAGAAATCAAGCAAGTTCCAAAACAAGTTTTCGATCAAGTGAGCGTGAAAGCAAGAAAGTGTGAGTTCAAACAATCAATTGTTAACACAAGTTCAATCAAGTACAAAGTGCAAGTGAATAAGTTCAAGACAACAAGTGAGTGTGACATTCAAGTGACGACCAAGCAAGCATAAAGCAGGTGAGTGAGTTCAAAAAATCAAGCAAATTCAAAAAATAAGAAAGTTGGAGCACGATAATCAAGAAAAGTCAGTACAAGTGAGTGTGACAATGATCAACATGGGTAAATGAGGAAAATGTCTTCAAAGTGTAGTGCTGGAAATTAAAGAGTTGAAAGAGTGCAATCTTGAGTTACAAAATACAATTGAATTACTGGAATGGAAGTTAAACCAAAATCAAAGCTTAATCAATCAAATGACCAACGCATTAGAAGCAACAAAATATTTTCAAATTGAGCTAGAAATGAAATAAAAACTCATCAATGCAATCCAAATTAAGTTAAGTGAAAAGCAAGATGTACTAGATGCACAATTTACACAGAAGTTAGATGCAAGTTGTGACACTAAAGACCTTAACCAACAAGTTGATGAAAGTTATGATACATATGATCTAATTCAACATATTGATGAAAGTTGTATCACAAATGATCTAATCCACCAAGTTGATGTCAGACATGACACAAGTGATCTTATCTAGTTAGTTGTACTACTTAATGATGCAACGAGTAGTACCAAAGATCAAATTGATCAGTTTGATGCAGCATGTCAAAACAATGAACTGTTAATAATTGATATCGAGTGTGATACAAAAGATTTAATAAATCAAGGAAAAAATGTTCGTAGTAGTAGCAAGTATGAAGAACAACAACAGGATAATTTTCCAAGAAAGTGATCAGACCTTGGGAAGAAGTATCCTTCAACAAAGATAGACACAGCCTAGGACAGAACAAAGAAAACACTTTGTTTGTTCCAAATTTCTCAAAACCAGTTCATTTTGTAAGTGTTGGTTTTTAGACAGCGATCAGAATATAGGTAAGTGTAACCATTGTAAGTGAAATGGCCATATGTAGACTAAATGCTTTGACCTCCATCCTTGTCACCATTGTGGCAAGAAAAATCATTCATCTGAAAGATGTTGCAAGCGAAATCAACCACCCAGAGTAAAGATCAATTATGCATGGATTGATCCTTGGAAGTGGTCATCTACATTCAAACAATTTTCTATGTGTTACCGAAGGATTCAGTCTCACATGAAGACAACCATTGCAACCAACAGTCAAATGAAGATGGTACTCTCATGCACCTGAAAGTGGGAGTACAACAGTGAAACTCTCCTACACCTGGGGGGAGTTTAGAAATCAAGTGCAGATGATTGTCTCTCCTTTCAACTGACAAAGGGGCGAAATGATAATGGAATTGAAGGTGGTTGTCAGACTAAAAGTATCGACAACATCAGCAAAAGAAGCCAGTGGGCAGTCTTCATCAAATCAGCTAGTGGGCATCAACAAATTTGTCAATGGGCATTCAACAATAAAAGCAACAGTGAGCAATTTTTGACAGCAGCAATGAGCCGTTTTCAACAACAACAGTGAGAAGTTTCGACATAATCATCAACAACTCAGCTAGTGGGAGATCATCATCAACAGTGAGTAGGCATTCATCAACATCAAAGCAGCAAATGGGTGGTTAACATCAAAGTAGCCAATGGGAATTCTCAACATTTTGTGAGTCGACAAAGGATCTTGATTGAAGGACAGATGGATCATTTTGCAGCTTGACACCTGATGGAGTTGTCAAGCAACTTTTAGAGATGAATCAGAATTGCATTTGATTCATGTTCTCTTCAAATTGGAGTTTTTTAGCATCTAGGTTTGGTGATTTTTCAGGAATTTTTTCATTGAATGATCAACAGTATAAAACATGAAAACTTGGAAGATGGTTCGTGGTTTCTTATTTTGGAATTATGATTGAGGGGGTTACAGTTAGCCTCACTTTCATGTGATGGAAACAATTTTAAGTCC